>VZRO01002278.1:75261-114599 GCA_013397915.1 Daphoenositta chrysoptera
GTGTCCCCTCTGCTGCAGACCTCACGCTCCACCCTTCCCACGACGGGTAGCACAGGATTTCGGTATCTATAGTAGCAGTTGTGCTCCAAGGATGAAGCAAAGCTGTCAGCAAGCCCTGACAAGGGAGAGCTGTTGAGTGCCCTGTGATGGCAGGTGCCCAGTTGCCACTATATGATACCAGATGATGAATTTAAAGCTGCTCACCCACAAGTCAGACACAAGTAGCACGTCATGAACCTCCTTACAAAGCCTCCGGTTTAGTTCACATTTTGCTGTGCCACAGGGGCAGGACTGGGAGCCTCCATCCTGAGCTAGCCTGAGTCTGAATGCTTACAGCCCTCATGTCTCACAGGGTAGCATGAGGGGTGGGGGGGGGTCTCCAGCACTGGGCTGATAAAACCCTGACTTTTGTATTCTATCCCTAATCCATGGGACTTCGGTCATTCATAGATCAGGTCTCTGTTAGCAGAGGGTGAGTTTACAGGAGAATTTCACCTGGTGTTAGGCATCATTGGCAGCACATGCATTTTGCTCGAGTAGATGCGTAGATGTGCAGTCATCACGGGGAAGGAGGTACATCCGAGAGGGAACACGAGCTTTGCCCTCCATACTGTCAGCATGGGTACTGCTGCGTTTGGTGCAGGATTTCAAACATTTTGAGGCTTACAGACTTTCACTTTGATAGTTGCGTGTGTGTGTGCATGTGTGCATGTGTGTGTGGGGATGTCTGTGCAAACACCACAGGCGTGGGCCGTAATTCCTTTGAAATCCGAAGCTGCCAAAAGGTGCCATCTTTGCCTGATGCCTCCCTTAATCTGACAGAAACTCTGCTGTTCTCTATCAGTGCTTGAGGGGAAGGTTGTGAGGTGTGATTTCAGGGCATATGTGGATCTGTTCATCCTGAGCAATGCGTTTTAAGAGTTGCAGCAAATAGTATAAAGAAACCTGTAGGTATTACATTAGACCAGCTGAACCTAACTTTATTTTTAAGTTTTATTCAGAAGCATCACATAGCAAGTAAACTTCAAAATCTAAGTTTAGTTACAAACTAGTTGTTTCTTATTTTTTTTTTCCAGTCCCCTTTTGCTTTCTTTTACGACCACATGAAACTTGAGAAGCCATCTAAAGCTAAATCATTTAGTGGAGTTGGGCAATTCCCAAGTGTCCAACAAGAAGGCCTGGTTTAGGCTGCGATGGCCACTGTCATTCCTGGTGATTTGTCAGAAGTAAGAGATACCCAGAAAGTCCCTTCAGGGAAACGTAAGCGTGGTGAAACCAAACCAAGAAAAAACTTTCCTTGCCAACTGTGTGACAAGGCCTTTAACAGTGTTGAGAAATTAAAGGTTCACTCATACTCTCACACAGGAGAGAGGCCCTACAAGTGCACACAACAAGACTGCACCAAGGCCTTTGTTTCTAAGTACAAATTACTAAGGTATTAAACTCTATTTATCTTTCAGATTATATTATCTATTTTATGTTGGCCGTGTTAAGCCGTGTAAAAGTATATATTTCTGTACGCCTTCAGCTGATTGCAGAGAGGATGTGTTAATTAAAGTAGCCATTGGATTGTTTCTAGAATTCTAAATTACCTAAGTTTGCAAGCTAATGTCTTTGATTTTGTTTCTTAATTTGTTTTCTGCTTTTGTTTTCTGTTTGTTTGTTTTTGTTTTGTTTTGTTTTTGTTTTTAATGAGCGTAGAATTTTCATTTGTATAAGGAATTGTCACAAGAAAAAGAGTATGGACTGAAAGTTCTTTGGCTATGGACTTTTACACGAGTACTTTCATACTTGCCCATATACCCCTGTTACAGTAGCTAAAACCCACCAAAACTAAAGTGTCAATTTAAGAGAAATGGCTCGCGTTTTGCTATATTTAAATTTGTCGAACTGTCTTTGTAGTGTCATGCTTTCAGTTAAAAGGTTCTGTTGCAAAGCAGCCCTTAGTGTAGTATTTAGCTGCCATTAAAAAATGAGCACGTGTGTTTTTTGATCAAAATAATTACTTACAGAATATATCTGTGTTTAAAGGCATATGGCTACTCATTCTCCTGAGAAAACCCACAAGTGTAATTATTGTGAGAAAATGTTTCACCGAAAAGATCACCTAAAGAATCACCTACATACACACAATCCCAACAAAGAGGCCTTTAAGTGTGAAGAATGTGGAAAGAACTACAATACCAAGCTTGGGTTCAAACGTCACCTGGCTTTGCATGCTGCAACAAGTGGTGACCTCACCTGTAAGGTATGTTTGCAGACTTTTGAAAGCACGGGAGTGCTGCTGGAGCACCTAAAAACTCATGCAGGCAAGTCATCGGGTGGAGTGAAGGAGAAAAAGCACCAGTGTGAACACTGTGATCGTCGGTTCTACACCCGAAAGGATGTCCGCAGACACATGGTAGTGCACACTGGAAGAAAGGACTTCCTCTGTCAGTACTGTGCACAGAGATTCGGGCGGAAGGATCACCTCACGCGCCACATGAAGAAAAGTCACAACCAAGAACTTTTGAAGGTCAAAACAGAGCCAATGGACCTTCTAGATCCCTTTACCTGCAATGTTTCTGTGCCTATTAAGGATGAGCTGCTTCCAGTGATGTCTTTACCTTCCAGTGAACTGACATCAAAGCCATTTACAAACACTTTGCAATTAAATCTCTACAACACTCAGATTCAGTCCATGCAGAGTTCTGCATCTGCACACCAAATGGTTGCCACATCGTTACCATTGGGAATGCCTTGTCCAATAGATATGGAGTCTGTCCACCCTTCTCACCAGCTATCGTTGAAATATCCGCTCGGTACTACCTCATACGCAATTTCTATGCCTGAAAAAGAACAGCCATTGAAAGGGGAAATCGAAAGTTACCTAATGGAGTTGCAAAGTGGTATGCCTTCTTCATCCCAGGATTCTCAAGCATCTTCATCAAAACTAGGGCTGGATCCACAAGTAGGGCCACTAGATGATGGGTCTGGGGAAGTTTCCCTTTCCAAGGGCTCCGTTCCTATTAGCGAACCTCTAAACGCCCCATCATTGGACTTTTCGCAGCTGTTCAACTTCATACCTGTAAATGGCCCTCCCTATAACCCTTCTGTTTCAGTGGGAAACCTCGGAATGAGTTACACGCAAGAGGAGGCACATTCTTCTATGACTCAACTTCCACCACAAACCCAGGATCCACAAGATCCTAGCAATAGTATAGGTCTTGGGTCTCTGCACTCGTTGTCAGCAGCTTTCACGAGCAGTCTAAGCACAACCACCACCCTACCACGATTTCATCAAGCTTTCCAATAGGATGTACAAAGCTGGCTTGTTAACTGTCTATTTGTAGAAATGCCTTAGGTGACCATTTTTAACTTAGTGCCTACTATAAGACAATATAAATTCTCTGCTTTTGTACAGTACCAATCTCATGAAGCCAGTAAGAAATTTAAATTAACTTTTAAAAAATGTTTTGAAAGTGTTTATTCTCAGCTGTGTTTACTTTGGTTTGTTGTTTTTTTTAAACAGTCTCATTGTATTGTTTTCATTTTCACTGCCAATTTACACATTTAAAATGTTCAGTAGAAAGTCATCCCAAGCAAACTGGCAACACTCATCCCATTTTTAAAACCTTTTCAACCATACCAGCTATTCCGTTTTATTGATGCCAGTGGTAGAACTGCCATTTTTACTTATTAATATATTTTGCTACTTGCAAATAATCCATTTAAAATATGTATCACAAAGATTCCTGAGATTTGGGAAAAAAATTCTCCAGTCCATTTCCAGACAAATCCTCTTCCCAAATGGTGACACATCTGACTTGTTCTTTAATGACAAATCTAGATTTTTAAAATAAATATAGAATTCAGATTTTTCTGAAAACTTGTGTGTGTATATATAGAAGTCCATATATACACATGTACATATATATAGCATTTTGACTTGTATTGAAGTCATTATAAAACTTGTTAAAAATTTTGCCATTTTCTGGCTTAAATTTTGGTGGCCTGTTATGGATAACAGAAGAAAAAAAAATTAGTTTAATTCTCTAAAATTAGGGCTGAACAGAATTTCGACAGAGAATCTCTGCTTGCCTAAATGACAAATGTTTCAAGTTGAATTTGGAACTGTGTTGTTGTGCTTTTGTGACTCTGGTATAGGGAAACAGGCAAAATTAATGGCTGATCTTGAAATATGAAAGTGTTGTAATGTAGTAATGCAAAATATTTTGTCGCAGTTTTTGTTTTAACTCTTAACTTGCTGTTTTTTCTCTTTAGTAGCATAGAAAGAGTACTGCATAGGAACCTTCCAGTAGTGTGTTCACATTTGTAGGCATCAGTCTTCTCCCTGTTGCCACCGCCAAAGGGTGGATCAAGTCCAGCCAGAAAGTGTGTACCTATTTTCAGTTCAAAACTAGTGTGCAGTCAGAAAGTGAATGTAAATTTGCAACTACCAGTTTGTTTTGTTTTGGTTTTTTTTGTTTTGTTTTTATTGGAGTGATCTTTTCAGTTGTGTTACATGGTGTGTTATGTCCTCCTAAGCAACAAGTTAGATGTTAATCACACTTTCTACACCTGGGTACTTGGTTAGGGACTTTTTGCCCATTGCCAAGATTTAAAGACAGGACTCTTAGGAGTGAAGTAAAAGCATATTGCTTACACCACTTTTACCTAATGCAATATATTCTATTCCCCAACCCCTAATAACCAAAAGAGGAAAAAAAAAACCCTAAAAAAACAACCAACCCTGTGATGCATAGAAGGCAAACTAGATTTGCTGTAATTCAACAATAAAATTCTTTTCCTTGTCATTTTTGTACAAGGAATTAAAAAATGGAAATCAAGTACATTAGTATCTCTCAAACAATAATGAGGATTCATACAAGGTTTTAAGTGGTTAAACTAAATATACTTCACAGAAACAATAGTTGCTCCCATTTAAGGAGCTCATGCTCCGGATGTTTTATCAGTAGCTCCTACTGTTTTTTTTAATTCTAGGAGCAATATGCAGGTGTAGTTTTACTATTTTATACATATGTGTATTTAAATTTTATTACTGAAAGATAACATTTTTATAAATGTGTTTGTGTTCCAAAGGCATTAAAATAAGGATGTATTAATAAGGAAATCACCTTTTGAAATTCTGCAAACTACTCCTAGATTTTGGGTTTAGGAGCACGTTATCTCAAAATGGGCGTTTAGCTCTGCTTCACGACTGCTTCCTCTGGTTTCTGTGAAACAGATTGCTCGCTTACTTACATCTTTAGTTGAATGATTTGTTCAATATTGCTTTTTTTCCCTTCACCTTCCTAAAGGAAAGAAAAACACAGATGAACAGAGCACAAGCTGAATGCAACCGAATGTAACTCTAGTTTAAATGAGCAACCATAATGCATCTAAGAAGGATTTGCGTTTACTCTCAATCCTTTTAATCAATCTGAGATGAAGATAAATGGACTTAATTCCTCCAGTGGGTTATGTCCCGCATGGAGCCGAGCATCCACAACTCTCCCTGCAGCAGAGGGAAGCTGTGAGCGCTTGGCATCCTGCAGCTGGCCCAGCAGTGTGGCCGGGCAGCGCTGCCCTCCCTGGGCAGCCTCTGGCACACGAATTTCCAGTCTGTAGCCACTTCTTATCAGCCCCAGCTGCCGAAAGACTTCATGAAAAACAAAACCCACAGACCCTTCGCCAACACCCATTTCTTAGTGCGTAGCCAGAACCCTTACTTACTTTGTTCGTGCCTTAGCTTCCTGAAAAGGGATTGACATTTCACTTGGAGTTGGATGTACATTTCACTTGAGAAACAGAGACCTCAGACAAGATATTGAACCTCATTCAGTCAGGGTTTCAGTGGGTGGCTGCACCCAGTGTGTTTGCAGCTGAGCTAGGATGTAGGGTAACATGGAAGCAGACTGACCCTTTAAGCAATACCAACACCACCAGAGTGCTTTTGAGCATCACTTAGGCAGAGTCAATATTGGCCACTACTAAACCATCCATTTTTAAACCCCATTTTCTTGATTTCCCATGGATTCTTGGCGGGAGGGGGGAGGGCTGGCTGATCATGCACCACTCTTTGTGCAACTTCTAAACTTCTAGTAAGGTTGTTTTGTTGTTGGGTTTTTTTTTAAAATATATATATTTTTGTGTACTTGTTGCTTGTGCTTTATTTAGTAGTAAATTGTGGAATAGAGTGATTTATTGTTAATTTGGCAGTAGCGGTTTTTAAAAACCATATACTGACTGAAACATGAGCCAGAGCTGATTGCTTTATTAAGCTAATAATGAATGTTAAGAGTACATATTTTCAGGATCATTTGCCTAGTGAGCTAAACTTGTATTATAGGCCAATATTTTTTAAAATAAAGCTTGGTCAACCTCTATGTTACACATATTACAAGATATAGCACTTTCAAAAAGAAAACCTAAACCTTTTAAGAAAATTTCTTACAGGTTATGCTTTTTATTATAAAACCTTTTATTATAATTTGTTTCAAGTGCCATTAGATTACATATATGTAGGCCTTTGGTATAATGCTTTGTGTACAAAATGGTAGACATTGTAATTTTAAACAGGTACATTTTTACAGTGTTTTCTTATCAATTTGCTATATTGCACAGAACCAGTGTGTCTTTCTTAAGGGTTTTACAATGGTTTTTACTAGGTTTACATGTTTCAAACTACACTGTCTTCTACTGCCATTTTGAATACCAGTCAAAAACAATTAGGAGTTTGTCCTCACCGTTTGCAAACTGTGTCCTCTGGAGTTCTTGATGGTAAACTTTGTCAAAAATATTTAACATGCAGTATTTGATACAGATTTTTTTTATCATATCCTATCATCGCTATGCTGCTGTCTGAAGTTAACTTAGGGCCTGATCCTGCATCCGTAAATGTTGAGGGGATCCTGCATCCTTTGTTATGTCTGTCTCATACACTGGTTTAGCAGCTTCTCCTGTATTCTTCTCAGTCTATAGATAAGCCTCTGAAATATATGTACTTACCTGGTATGTAGTAAACCATTATAGGCTTAGCTGCCCGTCCTGCTTCCCCCCAGTGTACAGTTTAAACAACAGCTTACTTAGCATCATGCTCAACTTACCAGTAACGCCACAGTAGTTCAAAATGTGTTTGGGTAGTCCCAAAGCTTTTATGCAATAAGGGTGTCTTACTTTTGTTGGAAGGCAGTGTCTTTTGATAACAGTTATCTAGCCCTGGAAGTGACACAGAACTATTGCTAATCATATGTAAACACTTTTCAGTATAAGCTTCAGTGGTACAGTTGAACCAGAGTGAATGTTTATCTCCTCAGAAACACTCCTGCAATATTGTTATATTGGATCATGCTGCTAATGTAACTTGGGATACAACTCCTCTCATGGTGCTACAAACCTCCCTGTCTCATTCAGATGTATTTTTACCCATAGAAAAAAAGGACTATACTAGACCTATAGTTGTATGATATATTTTTATACTGTGACTTAATTTGTCATTAATGAACTTTGTGCAACACCACAATGTATTCATATGCACTTGCAAAAGTAATATTTTGGACATGCAAATTTAAACGCTGACAAGCCCAGCTCTTGTTCACAAAAATAGGTGACTGCTAGTTAATGCTAAATGTGGGCTTTTTATATGGTGTGGAGTGAAGAACATACTATATGTTGCTAAAAGCCTTAGACAAAAACTGGGAAGAGTATATTGGGGAACGATGACACACCCAAACCTGACTCGGATTGCTGAAATTATATTTTTAGCTAGTGGAAAAATTGTTTGGACTTGTATGCTAAAATGTTTTTAATGATAAAAGTTTTGAGTAAAAAAAAAATAGAGAAAAAAAAATGAACACAGAAAACCCTGCATTCCAGACTGAATTTGTATATGTTTCTTGCATTTAAAATTTGCTATCCTGTGATATGGGAAATTGAGTTGCTTATCATGTATATGTACTTTAAAATGTATTCACAAACTACTGTTGTATTTGTATAAAATATAGACAAAAAGATTGCATATATATTTTTGTGTATAAGCTCTGTAAAATAGCAATCACATTATGAAGCTGCAGCAGAACTTCATTTTAAACATTCACATCCAAAGAAACAGACTATTTATTGTCCACATACCCTGATTATAAAATATACCTTGCTGCTATTAAACAATAGTGCTGCAGCTTCTTGTGGCCTACAGTGTTATGTTTGCTGTACAAAAATATGTGAACTCCACAAAATATATCAATAAAATTACAGAATGGTTTTAGTTAATGAATAACTTATGCCTGGCATTTCAATAGATAATCTTGATCTGCATGTTTGGGATTGCAATAAGTAATTGCAGAGTACATCCAATTTTGCTGGGTGTAGTTTGCAAAGGCATAATTGTTTTTCTCATTTATGACTGGTAAAATGTCAGTTTTTCAGAAAATCTTAAGGCATAAATATCTGCATTTCATGATTTCAACCAAGGAACAAATGGGATGATGCTACTGTGTCTGTGACAAGACAGATCTGAACTGAAGGAAGCAATTGAGTTTGCCAGCAGATTGCACTTTGAAACGCTGTGAGACACTGGAAGGTGAGTATGGGGTATCCACAGTGGGACCATTCCTTTTGGGAGACATAGGTGAGTGATTCCCCATCATTTCAGATTAATGCAAGCCTCATACATCGATTGTTGTAGTTTGCAGGACAGACTTTGAGGGCGTGGCATGTGCTGGCCACAGCGTGTGGGTTGTCTCTCTGCAGTATTTCCAGGAGAAACTCGGTTGCTTTGATCCCATAGAGGTCCATCTGCCCGTGGCACTGACTTCTGAAGAAGCCAGGCCACTGCTTGGGGAAGAGGTGCCCAGCAGCCAGACGAGCAGCCTGCACACAGCTGCAGAAAGTTGCCTCTCTGCTCGTTCCACGCAGTTGTTCCCTAGCATAGACTGTTTGCCAGGAAAGTAAAAGACTAGCATTTCACATTTCATTGCTTTTCGGAACACCTTTTGTGAACATCTTTAGCACTGTCCGTGTTCCCCTGCTCTCTTTTCCAAGTCTTGGCTTTTTAGGTTCCTTGCTGTAACGCAGTTGTAGAGAAATGATTGTTAGAGAGTTGTTGGCTTTTCCCTTCTCCACATGGACACATCTTTCCTTTGTTGTGATCCCTACCCCTTTCCTCTGAGCTGACTTACCACTTCTGTGCCACAGGTTTCTAACTTGTTTGAGAGGGTTGGCGTTGTTTATAGAGAGTCAAAAGCTGGACAGATGCTCTACGGTATTAAATATTCTGCAAAATAGTTTATAACCACCCACAAACACATACCCCACACACACCCCCATGAGAGGTAACTACCCATTCATTGTGTTGCTGTCCTAGCTGGTCTCACCCACAGTTACTGATCTAACATGTCCTCCTTTCAAGCAGATACCCTCTAAAAACTCCATCAGCCTCTGCAGTAATTGGAATGTGATTGCACAGATGACATCTGTGTTTTATCCAGAGATCTCTTGGTGCAGTCCCTCCCGAGTTTCCGTGTTAAAATCAGAGCCATGGGCATCTTCCCTTCTCTCTCTCCTGTAACCTCCTCTTTCCAAAACTTGCATAAGAAAGTACAGAAAATGGTTCTGTAGTATCCTCTGTACCTGGTCTCACTGTCCTCCAGGAGTGGAAGAGGAAAGCTATCCTGGTTTTTCCCTTCACTCTCCCTCGCTCTTTACACCTTCTTTTCCTTTCCACATACAAGCATGCCCTAGGATGAAAAATGGTTTTTTGACAGAGAAATCTAGAACTGATGCAGAGCTACTGCTGGATGAGCAAGACCTGAGCAGCTACATGCTGTTGGCTTCCCTGCTTTGCAAATCAAAACATTTTATTAAATCGGATAGAAATTAAGTTTTCCAAAGAGGCAGCTGCTGTAGTTGGCACAGCAAGGACTGGCGATCACGCATAGGCAGCAAGTGGGGCAGCAAGATAAACTCTGCTACAAAATTTAGTCTCTCCTTAATAGTTTGAGAAGTATATTGGAAGATTAACTGATGCTTATCAGTGTGAGCTGGGGCCTTCAGCAAATAAACAGCAACACTGTATTTCTGTTTTAAACAACACTGGAGATAACGGTGTTGAAAATGACAGACCCCAGCAGTAGTGTGAAGTTTTGAGTTCCTGCTCATGTGCTATATCCCAGGTAATTCAGTATAAACTTTCTCTACTCCTAATAAAGGTGTAACAGCTTGCCTGGTATTTTTATTTTTCTATCATTTTATTTATTTATTTGTTGTAATGGTCTGCATGTCCTCAAGAAATGAACATTTTCAGAGAAATAAGTATTTGTAAAAAATATAACGAACAATTCTGTTCTTCATTGTCATTGTCATCACTCAGCCTTGTCTCATTTGGGGATATTTGTATCACAAGATCACCAGCTACAAAGCTAGTTTGCCTCAGAGGGGACTGAAGAGACATCAGCTGTTGGCTGAGCACTCTGAAAACAGGCATATGGTAATGCCTGCTGTGGCTGAGCTGGAAATCATTTGAATTGATCCCTTGATAGTTTACCCGTGGGGCTGATTCTCACTGTTGGCTGAACTGCCACGTACAAAGAAGAATTGTTTAGTGTCATTTTTATATGTCAGATCTCTGCTTGATGTGTGTTGAGTACTGCAGAGAACCTGAATAGTCATAGTTTCTAAAAATCAGTATAGTGCTTAAACTCTGGTGAATATATGTGTGCATATGTATGCATATATGTATGTATGTATGCATGTATGTATGCATGGGAAAGTAATCTAAGCTGGAAAAGCTGATAAATTAGTTTGGGGTTTTTTCATTTTGGTTTCCTCCAAAATGTTTAAGTCTAAAGTATTTGTGTTTTACAAGTCCAAAGTGCATAATATTGTTTGTTAAGGTATCCCTTAGTTAACACAGCATGTGGATTCCCTGGCAAGCTGAAAGAGCTTCTTCCAATTACTTGATTAATCTTTGAGAGACAGCAGTTTATCTAAAGGGCGCACAGACTCCAGCGAGGAAGGTGTTTGTCAGCTGGCCTTGTGTAGTCCTAGATACAATTTCAGCAGAAAAGTTGTATAGGCTGTGCCTCTGAAATTAGCCTCAACTCTGGCTTCCTGGCTTTTGTGTTCAATTGTTACACACATGGTCATGGGTAAATCCTTAAAGTTCCCTCACAAGTACTTATACTGGAAATAAAAATAAAATACAGGCTTTGTATGGTTTAGGGGCATGCCATAAGTGAGCAACATCTGAGAGGTAACATAAGACTATCAAATATCAAATATTCATGACAAATAAACACAGACTAAACTCCCAAACTTTCTGAAGTCTACCCTCACCTGAAAATTGTCTCCTTTTATTTTGTCAGTGTTTGGCTCCTTACGCCAATAAAGCGTTACTGTGTTGCCCCATGGTTTATATGCTCTGTTCAGCTTAGGCTGAATTCAGCACTATTTTTACAAGAAGCTTCTGCTTACTCACTGTAAGCCTTGCAACAATGTACTTGAACTGTATGACCCATTTTAATGTCAGGCTTAAAACCCTTTAACTTAAGGCAACCTCTGAGAATTTGCAGTGCCCCACCAGAGTACCCAGGCCATCATTTCAGAGCCACCAAATTTAGCTGGTTCTCTTGCCTCTTCTCCTCTACAAAGGGGTGGTGTTTGCAGGAAGGCACCATATTTGCCATGGCAGGGTATTTAATACACATCACAGAGCTGGGCATGATCTGTGTTGATGGGATTGTGCAAGCTGCTGGAAGGCACTCACCCCTTCATGCATCAGTCTGGGCATCAGCATTAAATCCATGTACCTGGCAGAGCAGCAGCCCCCCAGCACTAGACTTAGCACTGACATTACCCCCCTGGGTTCTTTGCTGTACGTGATTAATTTTTCTCAGTAAGCATTGAAGCTGTTTTCTAGTCGTTCAGCTACAAGACTTTAATTCCACCACTGTTTTTGGCATCTCCCCATGACCCAGCAAAGTCAGCTTTGCTCCAGGGACAAGACTGCAAAACCAGTCTTGGACAATTTGGCTGAAAATGCTGCATAAGGTACTTGCCATGTGACAGCACCCCACCTGACGGGATAGGTGTTCACCTTTGCATGGCCAGAAAATACTGCTGTGGGTGAGAGCCTGTATTTGACATTTCATTGCCTTTATCCCTAAGTTTGGATTCTTCTAGCTTGTCACAAGGTGCTCTTTTGGAAATTGTGGTATTAATCTACAGCAGCAGGTCTCAGATTATTATCCCTGGTCCAGCTTGGTTACTGAGACCCCTGTAAATTAGCTTTGAAACCTCACCTGCCTTTCCAGTGCCTCCTGGTAAAACCTCAGTGTGTTCAGGTAAGGAGAGCCTTTGCTTCATGCACTTGAACACATGGAGTAACCTTACTGTGAAGGAAGAAAAGCATCAAACAGCTGTTTGGCAATGTGTGTTTGAAACTTGATCTTATTATTTATAAACTAGGGTTTAACCTTTTAAAATGTTTATTATTATTATGTCTCAGCAGTAAAACAGCATCACAGTTCTTGCAGATGTATTTTTTTTTTCTTGCATTTGGGTTTACCTTTCACTGCTCTAATGAAAACTTGCATGTATTTGTGGTTCCAAGGTGTCATTTTTCTCACCAAAACAGCGAAACTCTGAAACATGAACTGGATTCTTTGCTGGCTTGTGCTCATAGTAAGGAAAAAAAAAAAAAAGCGCTTAATCAGTAGCCTATCTTCAGAGCAAGCCTCTGTAGGGACTGGCTCCAGACAATGCTATCACTTACACCTGAGCAATTGATCATATCAGAATTCCTTTCAGGCAACTCTGAATATCATTTGAGGTCTATGAGGTGTGACTGGAAGCAATACTTGGACTATGGAACACTGTGCATGAGGAGAATGTAGGTTCATCATCAAATCCTAAACTGAGATCAGAGGGACTAATAGTAAAAGGAGAAAAAAGAAAACTTGTGATTTCAAACAGGGAAGAAAACCTCTCAGAAGTCGCTAAGCCACAGGCTAAGGAACTGTCTTGCTTTGAGTAGGACTGTAATTTAAGTACTGAAGAGCTACATTTGGCTCCTTTAACAAGGTTACAAAGTAACTTAGTAGAAACACAATGCTACCTCTGTATTGTAAGGCAGTTCTTAGAAGCCTCTGGACAGCTAAGCCTTCAAGGGATTCTTACATGGTACAACCACCAACTGTACAAAGAAATAAAGAAAAAGTATATAACTATACACCCTAAACTCTCTGAAGTCAGTTCCAATCCCCAGCCCTGTCCTTCTCCTGTTTTAGACAAAACTGGCTATTAACTACAAGAATGATGCACGCTGACGAAAGCAAAGCTGGTGTTTGGTATGTGTCCTGTGTTGTGCTGGGTTACATCCGTACCAGCCCTTTGAGGCCCTTGGTACTGGGGCTGCCTTCTCCTGTCCAGTGACCAAACAAACAGCAGTACCAACTAACAGCAATGGCAAACAAAGTGTTTCTGTATTCCTGATATGCAAGAGAAATGTGGATGGGGGAACCGAGCGAGATTCTGTATTCCTCCTCACCCAGAAGCACAGGTTGGGCTGGGCAGCTGGTGCAGCACTGGATGCACAGGTACATTTTACTTGCAGAAACACAACACACGAGCTTGGAACAAACCCATTGCTGCTGCATTTATTGTAGCTGGGACACATTGCAGCCCACGGGACACAGACTGTGCTTCCCTCCTGTCACTTTCACAAGTTCCTGTTGCATTCTGTGCTGATGACTTCTGGCTCCTACAGCTCCTTTCCCTCATGGAAAAGGCAGTGCATTGGGAACAGTGTGGTTGGAGGCTGCTGAGGGTTGCCCTGGGGCAGGGTGGCTGGGAGGGAAGGGGCAGCTTGCCCCCAGCAGCCCTGCTCCTCTCTGCAGGTGGCTCCCCAGCCTCACCAGGGACCTACCCCAGCCTGCAGTAATGCCAGAGCTGAACAGGGCTGTGACACTTAGCAAGGATGTCCTACAGCGATTGTGGCCGCTGGGAGGTCACTGGGCCGAATCACCAATGGATTACAGGAAAATAATAAAGAATAAAAGCCTGCTTGCATTTAAATCGGATTTAATTGTGTTCACACTGAAAGACTCTGGATATTCCCTTGCTTTGGTCCTCAGCAGTAATCTTGAGGCAGGACAGTAAGTTACATTGAGGCACTTTAGATCCCAAAGAATGCCCCTTTTTCTATTCAAAAATTCGGTGTATTCCCCAAGAACAATACAACAATGTCTACCATGGCAGGGCAAAACAGAAAGGTTTCTGACAGAATAGAGTAACAATAAAATTACCTGAAAAGGTAACAAAAGGACAACTGACAGAAGTGGACATGGCTTTTGGAAATAATAATATGGAAGGTCTGATATATCCTTTTGAACGCGATTTCAATCAAAGAAATTTGGAAACAGCCCTAATCCTGTGTTTTATGAGCATAGATTTTACTGGTGTTTATAGCATTCACAAACATCAGATATGCTGCTATAGTTGTCAGCTTAACAGGTCCCCTCTCAAGTCTCTTCATCCACACATCCTTCTACCTATGCCTCTCCACACCCAGCTTTCCCTTTGAACTTCACTGCCACCCTAACCTGGTGAAAATAGGCTTGGAGAATTCAGAGCAGAAATGTCTTTCTGGTGCTTTTATATGCTGTATGGCAGAGAAGCCCACTGAAGAATTGGAGCCCTAAATAGCTCTTAGAAAACGGGCATAAAGATCTTTTTACTCTCCCATGTAGCTTCATCTGCTTTCTGCAGCTTTTCATTGTCATCAAAACTCGCCTGCCTAGACGACATTCTCTGCAGAGACTGGAAATGAAGACTTCTACATACAAGCATAAAAATCGTAGTGCTGCTCAAGAAAGGAAAGTTAATATCTGTTGTCTCCATGGCTCATTTCACTGCGTATTTAAAACGACACTAAAGATCCTCTGGTCCTCCCCCCAGCCCCAGAACACCCCTGTGTAACTGATGGTGAGCCAGAGAAATGCCCCGAAGTGGGGGTAGCAATAGGATATTACTCGGCTGCCTCGAGCTGTGCGACAGAGAGCTCACAGGGCGGGGCAGCACCTGCCGGGTCCAGGGACCCCTTGCACTGCCAGAGTCCCTTCTGGGAGGGGCCAGGAAAGAGGAGCCTTGTGTTGTCAGGCAGTCCCATCTGCAGGAACTGTCCCACCCATGGCCACTGTGAGGTCTCCTGGCATCCCTTAGTCTTTGCACCCTCACTTGATAACAACTCCTATGAGCACCTGTTTATCTAGATCTTCCCCAGCCTGTCTGTTTCACACTGCCAGGTGAGAACCCAAATTCTCCATTCTCATTCCTCTGTGGTCCAAGTTTGCTTCCCTGTGAATTGCTGTGGCAAATTTCTCCTGATATCTAAGTTCTGGGGAAGATCTCCATCACTGATTCACTACAGAGTGATGTCTTTGAGACCCTCTGGTCGAGCTGATCTAGAGTTCAAGTAGGGTCAGAAGATGACTTTGGGACATCACATTTGTGTGTTAAGGTGAACAACTGAACCCATCTCGAGGGGGAGAACACTCCAGTTCTGCTTGCACATGGTCTGGGTACCCTTGAAACCCCCCTCAGCGGCCTGTGCTGCATTTTACTCATCCAAAGAATAAAAAAACCCCAACAAAAATGAAAAGAAAACACTGCAGGAACTGCTTGCAGAGCCTCTGGTGCTGCCCAGAGGTAAACTCTGCAGAAAGAGGCACCAGCAGTCTGAAGTCCCATTGCAGAACCTGTACTGAAAAATCTGACATCCAGAGGAAGGTTCTGATGAGTGAGGAGGTGGGAAACGGGGTCCAAGCTTTCCAAGATATTTGTCAACAAGTACAGAAAATACTGGAATATTCAGCAGTCCTTAACTGTATAGGTCCCATAAGGGTGCTCTGCTATCTGGGCAGTACAGCAGGCACCAAACACTGTGGCAGTTGGCCTGAGCACTGCAAATACGTGAAAGGGTCAAAATTCAAAAAAGCCCTTTGAAAAAACACTGGGACCACTAACACAAAATCATGTTTGTTTGATTTTTGCCAGAACAGCTCTGTAAATTCGGCAATAAGTTTTCTAAGAAGGATCCAGAAATAAAATACACACATGTAGTAACTGCATGGGGTGTGATGGGAAGATGACCACATACCTATGTATAATTCTAGTTACTATATCCAAGGGGTGATACAGAACAATCATTTGTCTTTATGCTGCTATTAAGGTTGAGGTCCTGCACAGGAAAAGCTGAGCACCCAAACCAGTCCTCTTGTCCCAGTCATGTTTAAGTGGTAGGTCCCTACAAACACACTTTTATATTTATGCCTGTGATGCCTTGTCCCTGTTCTTAAAATCAGAGCCGAACACGGTTAGAAGGGAAAAAGGGGTTTTTACCTCGGTATTTGTTTCAAGGATCCCCCGTGCACTCTGGCCAGGTGGAACACTCTGAACATGCACATCGAAATGCCCACCCCAAAATGCACACACACGATAGATCTGGTATAAAATTATAGGTCTTACAAATTAGTATATATTTATTAAAGATTCTCTAATGAGTACGGCTAAGTGAACCCCCCTCCCTGAGGAACCCTCCTCTGGACAGACTCATTTTTTAGTTTACAAAATGTGTTCTAGAGAGGACCTTGGTGCCTGAGGCTTCTAAGATATTTAGTTTCTTAACAAAATACTAAGTTTAGGAATGTAGGCTAAAAAGAAACATTAAGAATATAAAAGGTTATAAAGGTATATAAAAGAGGTATAAAAGAAAAGGCAAAAAATCATTATGGCCTCACCTGCCATAGCATCATCAAAGGTTAGCACTCACCACTTCAGCTGCTTCCACAGACAAAGACTTTGAGCTTTTTAATGCACCTGATGCTGATCATTCCTGCCTGGAGCCATGGTGAAATGCATTCACCAGTCACTGCTTTATTTACTCCTGGGGCATTTTGCTAGAGGTATTCAATGGGCAGAACATATTTCTTTTTCTTTTGAGATTAGAAAAGATGTGAAATACTTGTGAGTTAATAATTTTTTAGCTTTAAATCCATTTGCCTTGACTTTCTAGAAATTTGCTTCAGGGCTGGAGAAGAATGTTTCCAGGTGAACCTGATTTGGTTCTGACAGTTGTGACAGGTGCAGTTCATTTGGGGGAGGGAGGGAGAACAGTGAAGGAAGGATAAAAGGCTTTGGAAGCCAGTTTGGAGTCCTTTCTGTCAGGGAAGCTTTCCGCTCTTCTGTCTTAGTAACTGCCTGTTGTTTTTTCCTTCATATTATGCCATCACCTATTCCTATTAATTGTTTTCTTTCTTTTGAGTATTCCCCCTCTGCGGATTTACGCCCCTGCAGCAGCCCTTTAGTTATCCCTGGCAAAGACAGCAAAAGCTTTTTGGGGGGAGCTCCTTCAGCCAGGACTCGCCGCTTGCCTCCACGCCTGTCCTGGTGCTCCATTGACTGGGACCAGCTCTGCCTCCTGCAGCCCTTAGGATCTGGGGGCTTTGGCTCTGTCTACAAAGCCACCTACCACGGTGCAACTGTGGCTGTGAAGCAGGTGAAGAAGAGCAGCAAGAACCGGCTGGCATCGTGGCAGAGCTTCTGGGCGGAGCTGAACGTGGCCCAGCTCCAGCACGATAATGTGGTACGTGTGGTGGCTGCCAGCACGTGTGCCCCGGCCAGCGACAACAGCCTGGGCACCATCATCATGGAGTACGTGGGTAACATCACCCTGCACCATGTCATTTATGGCACCCGGGATGCGTGGAGACAGGAGGAGGAGGATGAAGGAGGATGTGGAAGGAAGGCCCTGAGCATGGAAGAGACTGTGTGCTATTCTTGTGACATCATGACGGGCTTAGCCTTTCTGCACTCACAGGACATTGTGCACTTGGACCTGAAGCCTGCAAATGTTTTCATCACTGAGCAGGGAGCGTGCAAGATCGGAGACTTCGGGTGCTCCCAGAAACTGGAGAAGGGCCCGTCCCCGAGCCGCCACGGGTGCCAGCAGGGGGGCACGTACACGCACCGCGCGCCGGAGCTCCTCAAGGGCGAGCGGGCCACCGCCAAAGCGGACATCTACTCCTTTGCCATCACGCTGTGGCAGATGCTCATGCGGGAGCAGCCGTACCTGGGGGAGCGGCAGCACGTGCTCTATGCCGTGGTCGCCTACGGCTTGCGGCCGTCGCTGGCGGCCGAGGTGTTCCGGCAGTCCCCGGCGGGCCGGGCGCTCCGGGGCATCATCGGCTGCTGCTGGAAGGCGCCCGTGGAGGAGCGCCCGAGCGCAGAGCAGCTGCTCCCCAGCCTCAGCGCCCTCAAGCACAGCCTCTAGGGAAACTCCGCACTCTCTCTTCCTTCTGTCGACTTTTCTTTCCCTCCACCTTTCCTCTGAACATAACTGATTTAGCCGCTGTGTAATCTAAAGGCTTTGTTGCTGTTTTCTATGCTTAAAAACCCCAAAACCTAACTATTTCGATATAAGAAAATTAAAATTAAAGTGATTTAATGAAACTGTGGGGTTTTACCCTGGAAGGGGATAGAGGCAAAGATCAAGATGATGGCAGACTTGACTTTTTCTGGTTGATGTGTTGTGTACTGCCTTGCTCACTAGGAAATGTGATGTGCACAAAAGTTGTTGGTTGTACATAAGTGAAGTGCAAATGAAGGGTCTGCTTTTGGAAGGTTCTTTATACAAAATACCTTTTGGTATTTTCAAAATGTCAGATGTGAGTAGTTCTTTACATCAGCTAGGGTAGTGCATTTGAGCTTTTCCTCTTCATTTACCAAGGAATGAGTATGTATTACAATCAGTGAAGGCAGAAAAATAAATACAGAGTCAGTGTTCTATTTAACCTGTTCTTAGATGTACTTTCAGTAAGCATGCTGCTTCTGATATGGAAAATGTGAACTACTCACATACTCCTTAAAATAAAGACCCTTTCTTTCAGTCTAAGGCTACTAAGAGTAAGAAGATGCATTAATACCCTGTCCTTTTTATAAGACTTCCCTGCTACCAGGTGTGTTTGTACCGACTTGCTAGTTGGAACATTGTAAATTCTGAAGTATTATAAGAACATTTTGTGAAGAATAGAGTTTTTAAAACGGGGGGAAAAGAATGGTAAAGGGAGGATTATTTGTGCTTCATAATGCATGGGTCAGTATTGGACAAGATACTGGAAGTACTGAAAAGGAAGTTTGCTTACAGCAGTAATAATGTTCCTCTGCTGGTGCTCAAAGCATACACTATTGAACAACCCTCTGCACTGCTTATGTCTTATCTACTATCTTTCCTAATCTGGTTGTAGTGTGTCTGGGAAAGGAAGTGCTGTAGGCAATGCTGAAGACAAAAAGCTCTGATCCCTGATTTATCAGAACTGGTAATTGTACATCTGAACCCTCATATGGAGCTGCCTGCTGTAGCTGATATTGCCATTCTGCTCAAAGCCTCTGCTTCTTTTTAAGGCAGGAGAAAGAGTGATGTTTCAGTCAAATTGTTTTTCTTCTTTACCCTTCCTCCCCCTTGCTTCCATTCTGGAAAAAAAAAAAATCCCAAAGGAATTGAGCCAGTTTCCTGATTTCTGACACACATCTGTTCTTAGCCCCGTGAAATCCTGGAAATGAGCAACTATGTGAATTTGAGATGATTCTGTAGGTCTTTATGGTATTTGGGTTGGTAATTGAAATTAATGGTTTATAAAGGATATCTAAGCTTAACTATTTCTTGGTCTTCTGTCTGCCTTAAGTGGAAATATAAAATGCTGGCTGGAATAAAAAAAAACTAAAGTAAATTCTGGAAAATATTCCCCGTGTTTCTCTGTCAAAATAATTATGCTATAGAACCAGAACTTTTTTGTGTGTGAGTGTGTTGCATAACTTATTTAATAAAGAAATTGTTTTATAGAAGTTATCATGATAAGTCAGTTACCTTTTGAAATGATTAGCTGAGGGCATGTAAGATAAAATTTTAGATAAAGCCATTGACATGTCTCACCTTAACTTCAAGCCTTAAATAAAAATGTTTCTGTAGTTTTTCAAAAAAATAAAAAATGGAATTAATTATTTTTTACTAGTTCCTAAATGCTTATGTGTTGTATTTATTTTGCCAGTCTAGGAAGATTGTTGCTTTTACTGCTAGAAACCTGTGATTTTTTTTGCTTAATGATACTTTAGCATCAACAAGTGCTACTTGAGTCTCTGTGAAAAATCAAGCACCCTTCAAATCCTCTGTTGTACTTGACAGAAGGATACTGAATGGCCCAGATCTGCTCTTGAAGTATAATCAGCTCTGCAGATGTTTCTGTCAGTTTTATGGGGTTCTCTTTTGATAGTGTGAGAGAGAGCTCTGCACAGCACTCAAGATGTAGGCACACCATACTCTGCTGCCATAATGATGGTATCTATTTTTTTATTAACTTCTAAGGTTTGTTTTGTTTTGTTTTTTGATTTCTAATGAGATCTAAGTGAATACTAATCAAGAAATATCTCAAGCCTAACAGTTCAGAATCCTTAGTTCTATGTGATGATGATAATTTTGTCTGTTTGCCTCACTTTACACCAATATACCTTGAATTTTGTTCTGCCAATTTGTAGCTGGCTCTTGCAATTAAATAACTCCACCATCAACAAATTTGTTTCTCTTCCAGCTCCCCCTTTTGCACTTCATTTGTGGTTGTGCTGGGCAGCAGAAACACCACTGAAACACCAGTGGGCACTTTCTCCTGCAGAGAAAACTGACAGTTTTACCCCCTGTGCCTGTCTTATGACTTATCCAGTCCCAGGTTTTCTCTCCTAAATGTGGCTGCTTAGTACCTTTCAAAAGTTTGCAGTGAAGGATTTTTCAAATACCTTTGGAAACCCTAAGGGAACATATCAATCAGTGCCTTATCTACATGCTGTCAGTGCTCCTAAAGAATTCCAATACAATCCAACACCATTGTGAAGTGCAATTCTTCCAACCAAAGCAATATTGGCTCTTTCTAAACAAATCATGTCTATGTGTTTGTTATTTCCTTTAATATAGAATCTGCTAATGTATCTTGTACAGATGTCAATCATGTAATTAGGAAATTTATTTTTTAAAGACTTCCCTGGGATATGATCCTGAAGAGAAGAAGGGCCAAGGACACCTAGTTGATTTTCAAGGATTGCCTTCTCCAAGCTCAAGATTGGTCCATCCCCATGAGCAGGAAATCAGGTAAAGGTGACAGGAGGCCTCCAAGGATAAACAAGGAGCTCCTGATTACACTCAAACATAAATAATAAATTTGCAAGGGTTGAGAGACCAGTGTGGGGTTTGAAGCAAGGAAGATTTACTGTTGGTAAAGAATGATCAGGTTAGGGAACATTTAAACAATCAAGATGAGTAGAATTTTGTAAGACCTGATGGGATGCATTCACAAATGCTGACAGAGCTTGCCAATGTCATTGCCAGGCAACTTTTGGCTATCTTTGGAGGGTCATGGTGCTCAGGAGAGAATTCTGAGGTCTGAAAGAAAACAAATCTAACTCCAGTCTGCAAGATGGCTAAGAAGGAGGATCTGGAAAACTTAAAGCCAGTCAACTTCATCTAAATTCCTGGAAAATTGGTGGAACAAATAACTCTGGAAATCATTGCCAAACATATGAAGGACAAAAAGGTGATTGGGAGTAGTCATCAGGGATTTATGAAGAGGAAATCATGCTTGACCAACTTAGTAGCCTTTTGCAATGAAATTACTGGTTGCTGGAGGGCAGTGGTGGTTGCTTTTCTTGACCTTAGGGAGGTTTTTAGCACCGTTTCCCATTACATTCTCATAGAGAAACTGATGAAGCACTGACTAAATAGTGGAAACTGAAAATTAGCCAAGCTACTGGGCTCAAAGGGTTGTATTCCAGAGATCGACACTGGGCCCAGTGCAGGCTAACATCTCCATTAAGGGCTTGGATGATGGGATGGAGCACCCTCTGCGAGTCTGCAGGTGATACAGAATTGGATGGAGCAGTCGATACCGTGGATGGTTGTGCGGGTGTTCAGAGGGACGTTGCCAAGAGAAATCTGCTGCTGGCGCCCGGCGCAGGGAGCTGCAGCGCCGGGCCCTGGTGGTGGAACAAGCCCTTGCGCCAGCCCGCGCTCGGGGCCAGCCCCTTGGAAAGCAGCTGTGCGGGAAGGCCCTGGAGCTGCGGGCAGACACCGAGCGGAACGTGAGCAAGCTATGCACCCTTGCGGCAAAGGAGGCCAACAGCATCTGGGGTGCTCACAGGCTGCTGCCAGCTCTGCCAGAGCACTGCCTGCACAGGTTATTCCTCGGTGCTCTCTCAGCCCCGGTGAGACGCGTCTGGGGCTCTGTGCTCGGCTCGGCACTCTGCCGGAACAAGAAAGTCACGGGTGTTCTGGACCAGGAGTGCAGCTAAGGGCCATGATTGATCACAGCATTGGAACCTCTGCGTGTGAGGAGAGGCTGGGAGATGGGGACTGTTCAGCCTGGGAAAAGAAGACTCGGGGCTCTTACCAGTTTGTAGAAATACTGATGGGAGGCAGTAAAGATGGAGCCGGTCTCTTCTCAGTGTTGCTCAGTGACAGGACAAGATGTAATGGACACAAGTAAAAGGACAGGGAACCCCATTTAAATGCAAGAGAAAACATTTTTAGTGTGAAGATGGTCAAATGCTGGAGCAGGTTGTTCGGGAGGGCTAGGGAGTCTTCATCCTTGGAGATACTCAGAACGCAACTGGACATGGTACTGAACAAGCTGCTCTAGTTGACCCTGCTCTGAAGAGGGGGTTGGACTGGACAGTCTCCAGAGGCCACTTTTAACCACAGAAGTTCTGCAATTGTAATAACTTTAATAGATGCTTTAATTTCAGACAGCTCCTGAGTTCTACAAAAATCCTTCTAGCTTGAGCCTATTTTGTTTCCTTCAGGGAACGTACATGCAAGGATCACTCTGCTTCTTTGCAATGGCTTTGTTGTCTTGGAGGGGGGAGCAGGTTAAAATGTTTAGGTGGGGTAGTCTTGATTTTGGTTTTGGGGGTTTTTTGTTTGTTTTGTTTTTCTTTTAAAAACCTGACACAAATAGATCTGCCAGAGAGTCTTGGCAGATTTCTTGTTCTTGATATTCTGAAAATACAAAATTGTGGCATTTACGTTAGTTCCTTGAAGCTTCTTTTCCCCATCTATTTTTCTATGTAATTCACCAGTGTTTTATCCTTTCTGTTTTTGTAATCTGGACCCAGCTTCAGGTTTTTAAAAGATTCCTTCCTGCTTCTAAAGCTGGAACAAGCTAATGCGTGTAGCTGCACTTTGCTCTTAACTTCGTCATACTTCCGAATAAAATGTTAGTAGAAGGCACGTGATGCTAGTAGAGCAGTTGCAGACAATTGTGTCACAATTCTAAGGGGATTCTGTTCATCCAGATTTTCCCCTTTCTATAAACTGGTTTTATCTTTTATCTCTCCTTCCCCATACATGTGTATGCAGCACAGTTCCAGATGGTTAGAAAGTGGTTATAAACCTTAAGGGCTACTCATACCTAGTTTATTTATT
Organism: Daphoenositta chrysoptera; assembly: GCA_013397915.1. Lineage (NCBI taxonomy): Eukaryota > Metazoa > Chordata > Aves > Passeriformes > Daphoenositta > Daphoenositta chrysoptera. Next base: position 98,759 of record VZRO01002278.1, read on the forward strand.
CTCTTTGTTTCTGGAACTGATTGCCAGCAGCTTGATCAGCCTAAACAGAAGGTTTATTGAAGTATTGCACAGGTTCAGATGATGCAGCATCAGTGTCAGTCTGGGAATGGTGGTATTGGAATGTCTTTGCTGGCCAGGTATGCTCTATTCAAGGCATGGGTTATCCGATGCCAACAACACCAAATAAGAGTGCACCTCCTCAAATAAGAGTCACCACACATCTTGACTCTGTTCTAAGGAACAAAGCCTCATTTCTTCCAACTGGTAAATGTAAAGGTCAGATCTCTTGTGTCTCACTATCGACTGAGTTCCACAGCTTGATATAATTATTTTCCTTGGAAACTCAACTATTCTGGTGTTTAGTTTTGTTTGTTTGTTTGTTTTTGATAGCAGCAACCTAAGTGCTGTTTCTGGGACCCTGGGATGCCATGTCACAGCAGCCAGTTTATCAAGGTGAGCTGCTTTTTGTTTTATATTCTCTGTCCCTAAGCAGCACAAGCTGCCTTTCAAGCTTCCAGCTCTGCAGCACTGAGAGCTAACTATTCAGAACTGGGTGGGTTAGCTCGTGCCTCCCAGCAGTCTGGGGTGACCACAGCCTGCATGGAAACTTCAGCCCTTTCTCATTCATCTCCCAGTACCTAACTACCAAACCTGGTTGCATTTACTAATTTTGGAAAGTACATATAAAGGAGATACTGTAAAGTGCTTGCATTCTCATGGGTAATAATCAACAGCAGTAGCCCTGGACATATTAACCATATCAGAGTGTTGTATTTTGTGCTTTCTTGGTTATACAGACAGTACTGTCCACTAAGGGAAAGCATGCATTAAAAGTTCTAATTCTGGCCTTTTTTTCTTTTATTTTATAATGAATGGCCTTCACCATCCCCACCTCCCCTGACACATGTCCTCTTCTTCCTCAAACGGGTGCATGTGTAAAACTCGACAGGATGCACTCAAGAGATTTTATGTCATTTTAATTGAATCCCCAGATAAGAGCCAATACTAATTAGTGCAGGAATGGTTTTAGGTAAAAATTAATTTTTTTTTCTTCATGCCTTACAATGAAAAGCAACTTCTACATGCTATTGTGAGTTCTGTAAAGTGCAACAATTATTTTAGCCGTCAACTGATTATAAGAAAGATGATAAAAGATGGCTAGAAGCATGGGAACTATGCAATTGTAATAAACAGTTTCTAGGAAGAATGAGAAAGAAGGAAAAGAAAAAGCATGGAAGCTTATCATTGCGTATTAACCTTCATTACTATAGCTGAAGGTTTAGTGTCTCTGGATCCCAAGTAGAAATATCAAAAGACATTTCATAGTAAGTGTTAAAAGAAGTTAGCACAAGCTACAATTCTGATGCTGTGCTCTTTATCTGGCTTGTTCTGTTGTTTGCTCCTCTTTCCTTTTTTTTTTTTTGCTTTGTTTTTTTTTTTTCTCCTTTTTTTTTTTTTTTTTTTTTTTTTTTTTTTTTGTATTATGCTTTATCTCAACCCAGAGAGAAAGTGGTAACATCACTATTTTCAAACAATAAAAATACAATATAACTTGGAAGTGGGCACATTCTCAGTTCAGATGGTAGCACGGGAAACATGAAAACATAAGTCTGAAGATGTATGGGTTGCTTCTGTATTCTGTAGTAAGATATACCATGGCAAAGAAAACAAACAAAACCTGTTCTACACAATATACCACAAATATTTGTAAATTCAATGGGACTTAAGAAGCTTTGTTAAGAAGATGCTTACTATTCGACTTGTACATCAATTTTTGCAATGTTAGTATCTGTGTTCATAAATTCATCTGCTAGAACAAAGATGAAAATAGGGATAGGAAATGAATGGTTATTTTTAAAATTAACTGTACTTGGAATATTTTACTTTTACTTTGTTCTAGCTATTTATCTGCTGCAAATACCTTCATGCAGCACTCAAAGAGCCTCTTTCTATGCTTCAGTTAACCCAGCTGCCAAATATTTGTCTGCCTGTCAAACGAAAAGCCTTAAAACCAGTTAAAGAAGGCAAATGGAACAAAAAAGTCTACTGGCATCTATCCCAGTCTGCCAGTAGCTAAGGATGCCATGGGACAATTTGACAGCAGAGGCACCACCATCCACCCCTGGACTTCTCTGAGCTGAGTTTTGCTGTTGACCCAGCCTGAAGTTCAATAGCCCAAGTGTTCAGCAGAGCAGGGAGGTGATTGCATTTGCCTTTGCAGGGCACCTGGGATAATAGGGTAATTCATAACTTAATAAATATTCTACTGCACATGTGCCAGGCTACAAAGAGCAAAGTAGGTTGCAAATTGGAAATGTAAATGTGAAGTTCTTTTTAAGTCACTCCCCCCAAAAGGGCGGAAAGAAAATCAGTTTTGTTTTCTAGCCATGTATTTTTCTTGACCACTTAAGAATGGCAAAAGGGTTTTGTTTCAGATATGGCACAAATGAAGCTGGTCCCAGAGACAAGTATAGAAAATTGCATCTGAACAGAGATTGTAAAAAAGCTGAATGTCACTAAGGGAACTGATAGGCTGGGGAGGCTGGATTTCTTTTAATAGTAGTTAATAGTACGTATTACATAATAAAGTAAGTTTAGAGAGATACCATACACCTTCTCCCCTTTGTTGTTTTTCTCTTATCCAAGAGTTCCAATAAAATGCTTTACAGATAACACAAAAGCTACATGCAAAGCTTTTGAAGGAATGTATCACTCCACTAAAATGCCAATAGATGAATGTCACACTGATTTCTCTTTGTTAAGAAAGTGACAGAACTCCAGACCTCTCTTAAAGTTGTCAATCCTTGTACAGCTTTTGGGAGTGAAATGATTGCTATTAAATGTTTTCTGATTGAAAGGGGAAAAATAGATATTCTTAATGTTTAATAAATCACTCCTGCTAACAGCTGACTTTCAGAAGAAACAAATATCTTTTTTTTTAAAAAAAAAAAAATTTTCATGGTTGCACAGTTTGTTTAAAAAGTTGTATACTGAATTGCAAACAGCATTTGAAAAAGTGTCCTGATCATAAAAATCAGTACTGCCTGACCAATCATGGCAAAAGAGCCATTTGCCCAGGGAGACAAGGGAGGGGGCTGGAGGAGGCAAGGAGACAAGCCAGAGACAGGGAGAGAAGAAACACCCCAAAATCCAAACCTATTTGCTACAACCCTTTCAATCCGGGAAATTCTCACTGAAAAATAAGTTTATGCTGGCATGTGGCTTTCTCTGTTGTATGCTGGAGATACCTGCCCACTTGACTGTCACGTATGACTTAAACTAAGGTCTTGAACTAGTGCTTAAAATTAGATAAAGTCACTGATTCAGTTCAGAGTGGCCACTCATTACCACCAGGCCAGAGTAGTTAATTATTCGTTAGTTAATTAATTGGTCTTGAAAATGAAAACCTGTCTAATTTTAAATGCGCTGCAAAACATTTCCAGTCTCCAAACTACCTGAGAGTGTTTTTTTTCCTTTATTTTCTTTATGATTGCACTATTACTAATTATGATTAGTTAGTGCTATATTGAAATAGCACCAATGATTTAGCAATGTATGCTAGTACACAAGTAATGGTAGATTCTTCATTGGAAAAGAAATTTCCTTTATATGCTTAAGATTTTAAGAGTAAAAAGCTCCATTTTCTGTATCAAAGGTGTGCTGCTGGTTTTGCCTTTTTTTTTTTTTTTCCCCAGGAAAAATGAGAAACAATTCTTAGGTATCAGCATAAGCATTTGTTCCTGCCAGAACAAAGGGATTGGCTCTACCTCACACCAGGAACATTTTGCAAGAGTGCACAAGAATCAGCTATTCCTCTGCACAGGTAAGGGAAATACACCTGTGGCAGTGTGGTAAGGGGCTTTTGGTAGGATGAAGTGCCTGCTAGGTGCTCTCAGAAGCAACTTCCTACAGTCATAATTATTGAAAGAATATTTTTAAACATATATGTTCTGTACATAAACAAAAAACATGAGGTCATAATGCTGAAAACAGGGCAAGTATTAATATTTCTAGATTTTTTTTTCAGGGACATGGGTACCATACTCAAACCCACCTTCTATGTTTACCACAATACTTAATTTTATTTGCCTAAAACTTGAACACTTGACCACAACACTTGTAAGTGCTAATACTACCTCTTCCTCAGTTTGAAACCTGTAGACAATACTGCTTCCCTTGATTTGCATCTGGAAAACCTGTTGCTGGGGATTTCACTCGGCACGCATGCTGGAATTTTGGATGTGCAATCGTGTGCACATTAATTTACATATAGTTGCTATTATGTTATTTAAGTGATTGCTGTAGGGGAAAAAGACTTTTCTATTTTATATTATTTCCTAGGGGAAAAATACAGCAAACTATATTCCACATTTACAACCACATTTTGTAGACTGGTGTGAAAGATCATGCACAAGCCCGATTTTCATGAAGTAGGAATTTTTTGTGAAATAGGAACTTCTGTCACTTACCTACGTGAAAGCTAAGTTTAATAGACTTGCTGTAAGCTCACAGTAAGATGTTCTCTTGAACAAAACTTCTGGGTCTTCTAGGAATGATATTACAAACTCTACGGTTGTTGTTCCTGCCCTGCTACTGCAACCTCATAACTTCCATGCAGTAAACTGCAGCTGCCACTTTGCCACATTAGCTTTGTGGAGAAGTTAGTAAACCCTTTGAAACCAAAACTTCTTCATATTCGATGCCTCTTGGATCACTTTCATGTTATGTTGTGGATCCGACCAGCTGTTCAGAGCAATCACAGCGTGATGATTTCCTCAGTGGCTACCAACTCCTGTTTCTAAAGCACATCTTTAACACCACAGTATCTCCTTTAGTTCCAGCTCCTAAGTTCTATGTTGCTATTCCTGTTTCTGTCAGGTTTTGAGTAATTTAGCTTGGCTAGTTCACAGAGGGTCAGGTCACAACAGGAGAAGCATTGCTGAATTGGCTTTAATCTTTCTTTACAGATGCCAGGGTTGGGAAGGGCACTTCAAGTCCCACAGAGGGCCGACACCTGGATGTAATCTAGATAAAACTGCAAGTTGCAACTAATATCCGGCTCTAATAGTCCTGTAACATCAAGGTGGAAATCCCCCCTTGCTTTAAGTCTCCTCATCATCTGTAGCAAGCATTTGCTAAATTTTGTGCTTGCAAACATTCACCATCTGAAAAGCAATTGGATCAAGAATATCACAAAAGGACACCAATCCTAAAGAGATGAGGAAAAACTTTTCAGGAACAAAAAACCTAAACATGATGAAGTGATGCATTCCATATCAAGAGAAATTTTTCCTCTAGTTATAAGGCAGTGTGAGGCCAGAACCATTCCTTAAATTATCCCTGTTCCATGACAGAGAACCAGCACAAGCACCGTGAAACAATTCCCTACTACTCTGTCTCGCCAAAGAATTATATTAGATTAAACTGGTCTTTGGATGAAAAAACCCCACGATCACTGGGCTCTGAAATACATAGGCAAACATGTATGTGGACTACATACACTGGTTAACAGAACTGCTGTAAAATTAAACTCCATTTTTTTCTTCCGGGACAGATATCCAACCATGCTAATACCCTGCTGCTGACAGCTTCCCACAAAGTCTTTGCAGGAGGCAGACATGAGGAGGAAAGGTAACTCCAAAGTCTTTCATAGCACAGTATTGTGAGAGTTTGTACACACCAGTAAGTACCACTAGCTCCTAAACACTCCCAGTACAAAGCACCCGTAGAGAAGCCAGCGAGGTAAGAGCAGCAAAACAACCTGTGTCCTGGCAGCCATTTCCAATTCTGGTGTTAAAACAGCTTGCTCTGTCCAATGAGTCCCATGGATATTATTTGAGTAGGTGCAAGTTTTCAGCATGTTGTACAAACTAGTGCAGTCTTCTTGAACAGTTTTTACAAAGTGAAACAGATCACAACCAACAGTGCCAAGTGGTGCTGCCTCAAGTGGCCAAATCCGGACTGGACAGATTTGTGTAGTTTAGAGTTCATTTTTTTGTACTTGATTAACATTTCCACACATGAAGTCTTCTGAGGTGATTTCCAAAATGAAAACGGGATGCAAAAACCCCACAGTTCTGTTTGCATACCCACTAGTTGTGCTTTCACTGGGCTGATGCTGGGGATTTTTCATACAGGGATTGCACGTCCCCACTTTTGGTAACCTGGCCTGGATAACAACATGATAGGGTAGGAATGCCAGTATAAACAGTGTGTGTGAACAGAATACCCAAACTGGCATGTTCTGAGAGGATGTTTGCCCAAAACCTGATAACACTAAGAGGAAATTAACAATAACAAAGCTTGCTTAAGACAAGGACCACCCAGATTAAACACTAACCAGGGAATTAGATTAACAAGAGCCTTACGAGGAAAAAAAAGTTAGCTTGAAAAGCAGGATGTGAATTTGTGATTATTAGAAGAAAACTTGGGGTGGGAGAGCAGTAGGTGCTAGTATTTCTAAGATCCTCCTCATCAGACATGGTAAGTAGCTGCCACCCCTCTCCTGGTACAGACTGGGGGGACTGACAGGATGAGGCAGAGCACTAGGGACCCACCTCTCAGGAGTGCATATGGGAATTCAGAGTATACTTTTCCTGGCATGTGGATTGGCTGCACAGGCTCCCAAAAGTGGGACTGGGTATTTGTAACCCACACTTCTTGCAAGAGAGTAGAAGTGCATATAGAAATCTGTGAATATGTAAGAAGGGTAAGAAATTTGTAGGTGCTTACTAGCAGTTTGTAAGCCTCTAGTATTGTGATTTCTGTTGTATTGCTGATACTGATCCACAATATACAGCTCATTGATTACCAGCAAATTACATGTTGCTAATCAGTAAACCACCTTGGTTGCTATCAAGGCTATGTGAGTTGCACAGTTATTCTCTGCAAAAGGTGTTTTTTCATTATTATGAATTTGACAGAAGCATCGCATCTGCAGAGAAAGGAGTGGAGAGAAAACAAGCATTCTTCCAGAAAAGCAGAGAATACATAATTCATCAATTTGAAAAAAAAAAATTAAGATTGAACTAGAGCAGGATGAATTCAAATATCCTCCTGAAAGCTGCCCAGATGGACAATCCCATTTCAGCCCTGGGTGTTTAAGACCTATTGTAATGATGTATCACAGATTCCATGTCACTAGAAATGCTGAAGCATATCAGCAGCTTTGTATTTTTTGCCACAGTGATTGGTGTCAGAAAAACCAGGCAAAACAGGCTGAGAAGTTTTGCTCTAACCACATCAATGATATTAGAAGCCAACTGTATTATCTGCCAGGCATAAAGTACATATTTAGAAGGAAAGAGCTTGTGGTGATAACTACGAAGTTCAAGTTGCCCACTTGAAAACATCTCCTAACAATCAGTATTTACAGCAACGTTTGTCAACAGTAAAGGACTCCATCAAAGCACAGTTGCTCTTTTTCTGAATCACAGATCTAGTTCATGTTTTCCATGCTTACATGAAAAATTTTTAAGGTAAAGAGAGCCCAGTATTTTGAGGGGTGGGTGCATTTTTATATGCTGAGCTTTATACTAGAATTGGCATGAAAATTTAGAAAATGTAAAAAGGACAGGGTAGGTGCAATATGAGAACTCCAGCTGTGCATTCTGTCCACCTGCTACCTGCAGAGAGCATTGCCAGTTAGCAGCTACCCAGCTACACAAATCAGTCTTTTAAAAGGGGGTATTTTTTAGTTCCAGGTTTTTTTCTGAAGTTTCAGTAGCTGGGGCAGTTGTAGAGAAAGCTAATTGCTGAGCAAAGAACTTGGATGAGAGTTCTGCAACATGATACAACTGAGAAACTTAACACAAGAGGATCAGCAGATACCTACAGTTAAGACCAAGCAGGTGCTGTAGTCTTTCTTAATAGGGTTGAAAATAGCTTTCATTGGATTTCTCCTGACTGGTTTAGAGACTCGACCATCTACCCATGACTGTCCTGGAAGCCTCAGGTATGATCCTGCTTCACAGGTATTGTAAGATCAGAAGTTCAAACAAAACCTTTAAAAGTGTGTTCAGATCCAAATGACCTCGGAGAAGGAAGTGATTTACAAGAAAATAGGAACATGTTAATCACCATTGAAAGCAAACGCTAGAGGTATCAGGCTGGCATAACCACAACAGCTTCCAGGGAGCTGCCCACATCAAATAACCAGTATGTAAAATGACATAGCAGATTTCAGGAAGATACTGTGAGCCCTGCCAAAACCATCCATGGACCACCAATGTGAAATAAGCAGAAAAAACCTACTCAACTCAAAGAAATGAATGGTGTAAACAACCCAAGCTACAAAGCCTGGGGAGTATGTCTGTCCTTTGACCAAGCCAAAGGTGCATCAAAAAGGTTCAACATTCACCAGAAGACAACACAAATCTTCATTTCCCTAAGTTATTACAAAAGATCTGGTTGACAACGGGCACACGCTCCTTCTGTCACATAGACAGACTCATCTCAGGAGCTACTCTTCTGAGGGACAAACTAGTCAAAGCAAGAGAGAAAAAAAAAAATCCCCAGTAATCTGTAAATGCCAAAATGAAAGTCAGAAAGTGTCATGAATACACAAGGAATGATATTCTGCATGATAAATCATTAAATTAGATATTAAATTGTTTTTGCTGCAGACTACTAAATAATGGTAAAAGCATATCTTGCTTCTTAATCGTTTATCTTCTTAATTATTTGACATGAGGGAAACACTCCTGGAATCTTCATCTAAAAAGCACAAGTTGTTGGGTATTAATTTAAGTCACAGAATCACAATCTCTTAACTAAAGTTAGCATTGTCTGGGGAGAAAAACCTACATGAAAAGCAGTATGTAATCAAAGGAAAACCAGGCAGAATACAAAATATGAATTAGAAGTTAAGAATGACAAAATACTCAGAAGATAAGCAAAAATTTATATTTAGAACAGCTATTTACTCACATGAATGGCAAGAGAAAGTATATTTTAATACATAGTGTATTTCAAAGAAAACAAAGTTTAGATAAATTTCTGTTACACATTTGTGGAGAAAAACAACGTATATCAGAAAATTCCAACAATAGCCATGGAAAGCCTTAAACATAGGAACAGAAGTGAGGCGGTTTTTAAATCAGCAGCTCCAGATAGCCTGCATCCAAGAATTTTAAGAGCTGGCAAAGGAGACTTGTGTGCCGTTAATGTGGATTTTCCATAAGCTCTGAGAAATCTGGGGAAGCTCAGAAAAAAAAAGAAAAATCTCAAAGAAAGCTGAGGTAGTGCCAATACTGAGAAAATAAGTAAGAAAGGAACAAATTCAGGAACTTACGGTCAACCTCGCCTTAATCCCAGAGAAAAGAAAACCAAACCCAAACCATACTCCTTCATATGGGAACAAGAAATAAATGAGCAAATTGTACTTAAATTACACAGCTTAAATGTATGGAAAATGTAACTTTTCGGAATTTTTCTCTCATGCATTTGTTTGGTAGACAATAGGAACAGTGTTGATATAACACATTTGCACATTGACTTTCAGCAGGACACAGAGAAACTGGCACAGTTGTGCACATACAGTTCATAGCAAGCAAATTAAAACTAAGGCTACAGGTCTGTGTCACCACTGAGGACTCAGTCAGACATATTTCTAATTGAATCCCACAGGAATTAGTTCTTGGCAGCAAGGTACTCAGTATTTTATCTGGAAATAAAGTTTACTAAGAAGATTCATAAAAACTCTAAGTAAATAGTGTAGCAGGGCTGCTGATTGGGAACCATCTGGATTACTGGAGAACTAAGTGCTTCAGCATGATCAGTGTGAGGTCATGCATTTAAGAGTGATGAATATAAAACACTTCTAGATGGAAAACTTCCTCAGGAAGTAGTTGGAATAGCTGGTAACAGAATAAACATGGGTTCCTTGTGGATGAGTTCAAAAATAGTATATATGTAATTGTTAAATGGCTCAGAAAACAAACCACCAGAACCAAATGATGTTTTCACTGCAGGGAGGAAGAGACCAGAGAAATGTGACTATCATCAAAACAGATTTTTCAAGTACTGATCTCCATTGGCAAAAGACATTGCTGCATTTCAGGAAACAGCAACAGCAATTTCTGTATCCATGTTTCTTGGAACTGCTTTATCAGAATACAGCCTCTAGTACTTTAAAGGGTGTTAGTAAATTAGAGATTTCAAAGAGTACAAATAATCCAAGTGCAAACAAGCCTAAACAATGGAATAGTTAGCATATAAAAGTTAACGCCATCAAATAAGATTTAAGGATCAAATGAAGACCTGTAAAGGAACTGTTAGGGGGAAAAAAAATTAAAGCAGTGTGATAGCTGAACGTAAGCTTATCTTAAAACACCAAGCAAGCTTTCTTGAATAACTGTAGTAATTACTAAGCTTCCAGAGGTGCAGTAGTTATGCTAACATTATACATATTTATGATTCCTGGACAAAACTCCAAATTAGAATGTAATTATTAATTTTAAAAGATAGTTATAGTGATCCTACTATAGGCTATCATTTCAATACATGTTTCTCTGGTTCTCCAGTGATGTAACTTGAAACAGACATATTTTCAGCAACGCTTGGTTTGGGACTAACAGTTACTAACACCACAGGCCAAATCAAAGACAATTCTCAGTAAAAAATATCCCTCCAATGCCCAACCTGAACAAATAATGCAACTATCACAAATAAAATTCATTTAAGTTCTTAAATTTAAGCATGAATGAAACAAGTGCTTTTACTTAAAACTTCTGCTCTTGCACCTCCACTTCACGGAATCGATTGGGCTGGAACAGACCTCTGAGATAGATCATCGAGTCCAGCCTGTGGACGTTCAGCTAGACCATGGCACATCCAGTCTTTCCTCAAACACCTCCAGGGACAGCGCCCACCTTTTCCCTGGGCAGCTCACTCCAAGTCCAATAACCCTTTCTGTGAATAAATCCCTACTAATGTCCAACATAACCCTCCCCGGCACAGTTAAAGACCATGTCCTCTCGTCCTGTCGCTTTCAGTAATGAATGAAGATAAAAAGAATCAAAGGCTCAGACGGGAACGGGCTCGCTACCGCTGGAAGCGATAAAGCCTCACTTGTGCGCCAAATCCCAGCCCTCCCCCCAGCAGAACGCCGAAATCTCCTGGAAAAGGCTCCCAGGAGCCCAAGATGCCCGCGGGACCCGCCCGGGAAGGGCGCTGTGCCCCGCAGGGCGGGCCAAGCCCGGGTAGGGGGCACGACAGCCACCGGCCCCGGGCCCCTCTCCGCTCGCCACCGGCCGGGACTAGGGGGCCACCATCCCCACAGGAAGCCGAGCCGCCCCGGCCTCCCCGCCCCGGCGCTTCCGTGCCCGGCGGGCGGGTGAAAGGTCCCGCAGCGCCCGGATGGAGGCGGCGCCGCTCCGCTATATAAGCGCCCGCCGCCGCCGCCCCGCCTCTCCCGCGCCGCCGCCGCCGCTTCCTGGCTCACCGCTGTTCGCTGGGCCCCGCGCCGCCGAGCCCGGGAATAAGTCGGTCAGGAAGGCTCTGCTGCCGCGATGGTGAGGCGGGGNNNNAGCGCCGGCCGAGGGGAGGCGGCCGCAGCCCGGCCTGAGCCCTGCCGATCCCGCCTCGTGTCTGCCCTTACGGGCCGCCCTCGTTAAGGGGATGCGATCAGCTAATGCGGCAGGTGGCACCTCATCGTCAGTGTGACACCCCGTGTGCCACAGTATCGCAGAACAGCTCAGGTTGGAAGGGACCTTAGTGGGTCATCCCCGAGCACATGGCACAGGCTTGCGTCCAGACGGCTCTTGAACATCTGCAGTGAGGGAGACGCCACGCACAGCCTCTCTGGGCGATCTCCTCCACTGCTCAGTCACCCGCACAGCAAAGAAGTTCTTCACGTTTGGGTGGAACTTCTGTGCATCAGCTTCTGCCCGTTGTCTCCTGTCTTACTGGTTGGCACCACCCAGAAGAGCCTGGCTCCGTCCTCCGAGCAACCTCCCTATTTATATTTTTATAGAGGCGTACATATATATATATTTCACCTCTCTTTTCTTAACATTTTCCTTTATTCCTATTTTTACTCCTATTTCATCAGCTCGTTTAGCCCAGGTTAATGCCCCATTATTTGCAGGTGTTTAATTGCTTAAGCTTCTCAAATATTTTCTTGAGTGGCCGAATTGGTCTTTGTGGCCAGGTGCCCCTTTTTGTACTCGTGGTGTGAGTTGTAGTTCTGTTGATCAAGTCTTAGGTGCTTAATTTGTGGTGAGGCTAAGTTGTAAGATACATGAAGACTGACATATATTTTTTTTTTTGAGGAAAAGGAGTGTTTGTGCCAGCTGTATATAGACAAGCCAGGGAAGGGGTGCTTGCAGCTTCCCACCCTGAGATTGCAGTTAAACACTAAAAAATTGCTTTTCCTTAGAGTTAGGACTTTGCCCCTTCATTCTCTTCCCATTATTTCTTCCATGCCACCATGCCCTTCAGGTATCTCTTCTAGTCACTAGTATAATACAGACCCATAGCTGAATTGTCCTTTATACTCTAGAAATCTGGTTTTAGGAGGCTATGGATTGTGTTAGTTGCCATTCATTGTAGTGTCTGATATTTGTAACTTCAACATTTTAGGCATTTAAAGATACTGGCAAAGCACCTGTGGAACAAGAGGTGGCAATTCATCGCATTAGAATAACTTTGACAAGTCGCAATGTGAAATCACTGGAGAAGGGTGAGTAGTACTTTTCTGTTTACTTGGGTAGCTTGTCAAGTAATGAATAATAGCTGGCCTGCAATGCATTGCAAAATGCAATATATTGAAACCAGTTGTAATTAAAGATGTTACTGTTTGCCTGTTAGTATGTGCCTTGGCTAGAAAAGTCAACCAAAAGTGCTTCATACACAGAAAGGTAAATTCAGATTTTGATTTTTAATGAAAGCTGGCGTTTTGGGGGTTTTCTTTATGTTGAAAACCTGTGTCATAATGACTAATCTAAGAGATCTTCTTCCCTTTAATTCTTGTGGGGAATTTTGAAATAGTTATCCCACTTTGAATGTATAAGAACTGAAAGGCACTGGTTTCTTGATACTTTGTCACTTTTGTTATGAAGAGTTTAGTATAACATTCTTTAAAAAATGATCAATCTTGTTTAGGAACTAGCTTTGCCACTGTTTAATCGTATAATGCAAACTTAAAAAAAATGCCGTTTGCAGGCTCTTCAGGCAGATAAGAGCTTAAATAGAGTTTAAACTTGTAGTAATGGCTTTTGTTGACTGTTGCAACATGATTTTTGCTCATGTCTCAACATTTCCAGTTGTACGTGGTTGGCTATGAGGATAATGCTTTAAATGAATGGCAGTGATCACTCATACGCTATTCTGAGCCAACATCTTGGTTGAAATGCTTAAGAAATCAAGCAAGTAAAATAGTCACAAACCTGAGCTATTGCATGTCTTTTTTCAGTCTGTGCTGACTTGATCAGAGGTGCTAAGGAAAAAAACCTGAAGGTGAAGGGACCTGTTCGCATGCCCACCAAGGTACTTGACACTGCTTTCCTGTCCTAAAAATTGGTTTTCTTTCTGCAACTGTGTGCTTAAAATGGCTTTTTTTAAAGAACAAAAGGTGAGATGAAAAGCAGTACTATTAAACTGAGGGTGACGCAGTGTAAAAAGATGATTTCACAAGTTGTTTTGACACCTGAGGTAACTAGGTGCAAAACATGTTGAATGTGGAAGGGGCTTTTCTGTTCAGTTTATTTTAATAATCACCTGTTTTTAAATGAAATTAAGCATCTAGGGAAGGAGTGTTAACATCAGTAGACTACAACTTAATAGATAACTTTCTAATGGCACAGATACCATACGGTATTTTTAGGTGACCATATTTTTACATGGTTATAGATTACTCTCTGTCCATCAGCTGAATACCTCGTGTTTCACTTTGCAGACCCTGCGGATCACCACCAGGAAGACGCCTTGTGGTGAGGGCTCCAAGACCTGGGATCGCTTCCAGATGCGCATCCACAAGCGGCTCATTGACTTGCACAGCCCTTCTGAGATTGTGAAGCAGATCACTTCCATCAGCATCGAGCCAGGCGTAGAGGTTGAAGTTACTATTGCCGATGCCTAAATGATGGGCATCGTTGAATAAAGTTGATTTACAAATTTTCATCACTTGTTTCTTTTCTTGTGTGTGCCAAGAGATAGCTCTGTGCTGACTTGTGTGAAGAAGGACAACAGAAAACAGTCAGAATGCTGTGTGAGAGGATTGTATATTTAAAGAAGAATATGCCACCTGTAAATACCAGGAAAATTAAACGTGGGAATCATGGTTTCATTGGAGACTGGCAACTGTATGGTTGTGCAGCACTTTACGAAAAACACATTTTTAACATAGAGGTTTAACTTTGGCAGAAATCTTACTCTATAGATAGACAGGTACCTGCATTAAAATTGATGTTTAGGTGAAATTACCAAGTTTTTTTTTACCAGATTACCTAGAATTACCAAATTCTTGGTTCTCACTGTGCAAGACTGAACTGACTCTTAGCTTATTTGGCTTTTTTTTTCCCATATGTGTCACAGTCAAAGGATCCTGGGGGTGCTAGTTATAAAACTTTATAATTTGTGGTGAACACATTGAATTTAACAAGTTTATCTTGACTTGCATGTAGAGTCACAAAACTGAACTGTGGAACCACCTGGTTGTCTTTTGAGGTTTAGATTTCTGTAGATATTATTAATGCTAAGAGTAAGCTTCATATGTAAAGCAACAGAACAGCCATTTTCATTGCTGCTTTAAAATCTCTCAAGCAAAGGAACTACGATTAATTCTTAAACCAACAAAACAAAGCCCAGAGTTAAAGAAAACAATTTTGTTTAATCCGTTTAAGATCGGGTTGCTGCTTCTGCTTCAAGCATAGAAGAGAACTTGAATTCTAATTAAAACAAGCAGTGGTTGTCCTCTGCAAGCAGCTTCAGGTCCTGTTTATGTTTGCTAAGACCTAAAACTGACCAGAGCTTGAGTTTTCTTACTCAAGAAATACAAGAGGCCTTCAATTTCCTTACATTTAAGGCCTTAAAAGGATTCTGACCCTCTAGTGAGTAGGCTTGAGAGCTTTGGTAGAAGCGAGGTGAGTTAATGTCAACAGATTGTGTCAAGCCTACTTCCCTGAGAAACAACTGAGTGAGCAGAGGGGAAAATACCCCCCATAACAAAACACCTGTGTCTGCTAAAAGTCTGTTTCTGGTAATATGCCACAAATACAAGCTGCCTGACAAATACTTCTAGATGTAGTTTTAAAATTTTTGTAGTTTATGGGTTGCTCTTTACAGCAATAAATGGGCAAACAAATAGCAGGTGAGATCTGTTGCACTCCCTGACTTTTGTGTATGAGTAGTGACAATTACTCAGGTAATCTTGCTTCTGATTAACAGAGTAGCCCTGTGACTGAAGGCAGTTGGGGGGATCTAGGCAGGGCTGGCTTTGGCACCATTTCTGCCTTTGGTTTTCCCTGTTGGTCAAAACCTGTTGCTGTGAAACAGTTTCGTATCAGCCTACAGCTGGCTGGCTGTACCTCTGACCTGCAGAGTGCCTCTGCCACACACCTAAATGACCCGAAGTCCCATCGATGTTCTTTCAGCTGTGGCACTTCAAAGACCAATTTCCTTTGTCATCTTTTCACTTGCCTCCAACTNTAGGTACCCGCGTCTCCCCCGCCCATCCTCCCCCCCTTCCTGCGGGGCGGCTCTCTGCCAGGCAGAACACCCCTCCTCCTCTGGCCGCCGAGCTGCCGCCGTCCGTTCAAACCGATTCTTTACCGCCGTGCCTCATTAAGGACGACAGGCAAACCCTGCGTCTCGAGCACACGCTGCTCCGTCCCGTCCCGTC
>VZRO01002278.1:116660-191620 GCA_013397915.1 Daphoenositta chrysoptera
CTTTCGCCTGACCCGCGCATTTTGCCATTTATTTTTCCACTTCGTTCACGACGACACCGCGGGAGTGTCGGAACGCTTACGTAACACCCACTCTAACTTTATATAACTCGTTCGGATGGAAGCGTTTAGGTACCCGCGTCTCCCCCGCCCATCCTCCCCCCCTTCCTGCGGGGCGGCTCTCTGCCAGGCAGAACACCCCTCCTCCTCTGGCCGCCGAGCTGCCGCCNCCCTCACGAGCCGGCGGCTCCCCAGCCGTACGCTGTGCGACGGCGCCCCCTGCCGGGCGGAGCGCGCTCTGCCTGCCCGCTGCCCCGCCTCTCCCCCGCGCTCAGCCAATCAGCGCCCGCCTCCCCCCCCAAAACCGCCCCCCTGGCGCGGGCCCGGCTCGCGGCTTCCCGCGCGCGCCAAGGTAGCGGCGCTGCCCGGGCGCTCCCGGGAACGGGGCACGGGAACGGGGCACGGCGGCCTCGGGAACGGCGGTGCCTCTTCCCCCGGGTGCCCGCGGGTGTTGGGCCCTCCGGGCAGGGGGCTGCAGGCTGCGGCCAGCGCTCGCGGGCGGATGAGAGNTAGCCTGCTTTCCCGTGTGTGTTTCCTAGTATAACCGGCCAGGTGGTCCTGTTAAAGGTCGTACTCCCAAACTTCTCTAGATAACCCTGTCCTCTTCGGAAGTGCTTGTTTATTTACGAGCTGGCCCCATCTTTGTTTTGCTCCATATGTATTTTTGTCTGTTCTCTGACAAAATGATGGGCTTTCTTTTCTTTTTTTTTTTCCTTCCTTACAAGTCCTTTTGCAGAGAACGATGGTTGAGGAGGGGAGAAACAATGTTTCCACAGAAGCGTGTGATATGTTGGAATCGGTTTCTTTTCTGAATGTAGAGGGTAAACCTTCACCCTTGGAGTCAACAGTATTGCCGAATACAGAGGAACAGCAGGTGTGGATTGGTTTTACAAGGTGTCTTCTGGTGATGCCGGGTTGTTTTTTGGTTTGTTTTTTTTTTTTTAATACTTTAATTTTGACGAATGTTTCTTTAGTAAAAACTACCGAACTCCTCTGCCCCTGAGATGAGTTTGATTCTTCTGCTTATTTCTCAATGCTTACGCACAGGTCATAGCCAGTACCAAATGCAGATAGATGGTCAGTGCTATGCGATGTGATGTGCTAAGCTTTGAGAAAAAAGAAGTAAAGGACTTCAGTAACTGGACTTTGAATGTAATGAAACTGTACTGTTCTTTTTAACAAGCTTTGAAAAAGATATGGATCCTTGTTGAAAGCTTGTTAGGTGCTCAGAAATAAAAATCTGTTAAAAAATCTATCTTCTGCTCTGCTGTACTTGAACAGGAGATACCCATCTATGCTTTTTTAGAGGGGTATGTTTCCTGGGTGACTTTTCCTCAGGTGGCTTCATTTTGTCTGATTAGTGCTGGTCATGACTGGGCTGTGGAGGACTCTAGTAAATCCATCTGCTTAATGAAATATTACCAAAGTAAAGACTGAAGCTCCTTGAGAAAGGAAGGAGTGCTGGGATCCTTCTAAAATGCTTCCTGATATTATTGCTTAACCTGGGTGGGGAGACTGTTGAATAATGGTTAGGGGATGGAAAAGGCCACCTGAGCAACTGAGAATGGTTGCCTGGTTGTTACTGTGAGGAAGATGAGGGTCTGGTGCCTGGATGGTGGAAAGGGAGTGGTCTCTTGAGGCTAAGAATGTGTCAGTCAGTGTTAATTGAATATACTCCATACAAAATGGAAGTGCAGTACTATGTAGCAGCTGCTAGAATAAAACAGCTTCAATTCAGTACAGAGGGAGACCAGAAGGTGGAAGCAGTGCAGTTTATGCCTCTGATAGTGTGCTCTTTTAAAATCAAAATATTGGCTTTGTCATGAAAGAATGCTAAAGGGGTGGGGTGGGGTGTAACACACACAAAAAACGGTTACTTAAGAACAGTAGAAGGTAAAGAAGCAAATAAAAGCTTTGAGTCTGAGCTTGACATGAAAGGAAAAAGTGAGGCATTATTATAAAATAGGAGTCAGATATGTGTGCTGATATGATTTGGGGCTGTTCTGTTTTAAAAGTGGCAATTATAACTGTGTTTTGTGTCTTTCTTCTTTTTAATGAATAGGTATATGAGCCTTTGAAAGTCTTCTTAAGAGTGAGGCCCTTTTCTATAGCAGAGCTTGAAAGCCATGAATCCCAGGTTCGTTGTAGAATTAACTTTTTTCTTATCCCCTGAACAACACATAGTATTGTAAGGCAGAACTTTCTTTTACATAAGCTGTGGACTGCCTCCATGTGGAATTAGTGGGCACGTGGATAGATGCAAGGGGTTTTTTTCCATCTCCATGCTTTTTAATACTTTGTATGGTATAGACATGCACACCTGTAGATCTTCAGAATTCCACTGGGTATGTTATTTAAAAATTGGTGTCAGCTTTGTGTAGCGCTCAAGATGCAAAGGAGTTCCGTGGAAGAGGTTATGCAATTCTTGGGTAATTTGAGTACATGACCCTGGAGTTTCTTTGAAATGCTTGAATAATCTCCGACCTCATCATGGTGACTTTCTGCTCAGCCTGTCAAAAATCTTCTGTAACCTCTACACTGTCAGATTCAGATGTTTCAGTGTTTTATATGCACACATGTACAAACATGCAGAAGTGCTCCCCTTCCCCTCGTTGTGATCCATGATGCAAAGAATTCCTTTAGCTGTCTTTGGAGGACAAGGTCTCTGTACCATATCTCTCAGCCCTAGTCTTTGCAGTCTCTCTGACTGAAGAGAGGTCAGCTTCAAGAGCTCTAAGAAGGATTTAATATTAGTTCTTATTTGCTTTTTGCAAATTGCTGTTTAAAAATGCATTCTTGCTTTTGATCTACCAGAGCTGGAACCTTTGTATCATTTTCACTTGGATAATTCTTTTCCTGCCTCTCAACTTCCCTTTGCCTTTGCTTAGTCAGCTCTCCGGGGATAGTGTGTACTGCCACAGTGCTTCCAGTTTGGTAAATCCCACAGTCTGAGCTGGATCCAGGTATAAATTGATTTGCAAAATCAAATTGTTTCATGAGTTGTTTAGCACGTTCCTCTTTGGAGTGAGATATTTCTTAAAAGCAGGGAGGAAAAAAGTGAACATTGAAGCTTGTACTATTTTTTTTGTTTTCATGTAGTTCATGCTGAAATAGTTGAACTTCCAATCTATTACCTGTATAATCTGTTTAGCATGGGATTAGGGCTTTTTTCTCAACCTACAAAAACAGAATGATTGAAAGATCTTCAACATTTTCAGTGTTTTCTGCTTTCTTTACTATCACCTGAATCTAAGAAGAAAATGGTTGGTCACAAATGGAAGAAACCCACACAAAACAATCAAGCGAATCTCAATTCCTAATCATTAAATCAAACAGATGAATTTAATTTTTAGGTCTTTTTTATTTCTCCCTGCCGTGCATAATTTTCAGGAAGGCACCTTTGTTCGACATATGTGGCAAAAAAAAAGGAAAAAGTAGAACCCAAGACCTATTTCTTATGGTTGTAGGCTGATGCTTGAAAGACAATCAACTGGTTAACTGATCAGTTGTTGCATATAGAGATAATGATTTATGGAAGTAAAGCATAAGAGCTCTGGATGAAATTCTGTACTCCTGCCAGTGATTCTCCAGAGCCACCTGTGGGAAAGCAGGAAGTCATGTTTTTTGGATATAAATGATGTGTACAGTGCCAGAAATGGTCCAGCTCCTGCCAACTTACCTGCAGGGATAGCTGGGGGAGCCAAGTGGAGGGAGTTGTTACCAGCTGGCTTCCATCTCTGCAGATCTGACTGCTCTGGGCCTCTATTCACAGGCTTCTATAAGCCTGGTAGCAGCTGATGGCACATGCTGCACATCCTGGATTATTCTGTAGCTCTCTAGGGTTTAGTACATCTGACCCGCATTCCTGTTCCTGGTGATGTGGGAGAAATATTAAAGACTATGTAGGTTCAGAGCCTGGCACAGTGAGCAAGTGATTGGTCTAAATTCAGAAAGCAGTTGTAGAGCTTCTCAGAGTCACAGAATAAGCTGTATTGGAAGGGACCTGCAAGGATCATCAAAGTCCATCTCCTGGCCCTGCACAGAACAGCCCCAAGAGTCCCACCATGTGCCTGAGAGCATTGTCCAAATACTTCCTGAACTCTGTCAGGCTGGTGCTGTGACCACTTCCCTGGGGAACCTGTTCCAGTGCCCAACCACCCTCTGGGTGAAGAACATTTTTCTAAATAGGTGAAGACACTAGGCTTTTGAGGGGCCTTTGGAGAGGGTGTTCATTTTTTGTTTTGTTCAGATAGCTTTCTTCCTGAATATTTTAGTGGTTTGTTTTGGTTTACTTTGCCTTGTTTTTTAAGGGTTGTGTAACTATTGAAGATGCCCAGACAGTAATTCTTAATGCACCCAAAGAGTCTTCTGCAATGAAAAACATTGAAAGAGGGATTGGTCATGCTGTGCACAGCTTCACATTTTCTCAGGTAGGCAAAATTTTTTCAAATTTTTAGTTTTTTGTTTTTCACTGTAATGAAAGCTGAATTTTGTATTACGTCATGCGATGCGATTTTTCTTCTTTTAATTACATGTGGTGGTACTTGCCTTTAAAAAAAAAAAGACTGCTTATTAATTACTGATAAGCTGTCAAGAAAACTGTATTACAATGGAGGTGCCTATTAAATGAGACAAGGAACCTTCTTTGGCAGGTCTGTGGTTTTCTTTGATTAGCTGCTGCAGAAACTTTTTGTAGGCACAAACTTGCTGTGGTTCTGCTGTTCCTGCACATGCTTTTATCTGGCAAGTGTTACAGGAAACCTTATGTTTGTAGGAATTTATGTAAGCATGTATTTAGTAACTTCCTTTTGAAAGAATAGCATCTTAACTGCTTAAACCTTCTATACTGAAAGGAAATTTCTTAACTTTGCCTACTGCAAGAAGTTCTGTTCTTACAGTACCAAAAGATAAACAGTTCCAGGGGTTGAATTATTTAGACCACTGTAATGCTGATTTTCTTGTCAGTTGTGGGTAACTGGTACAGAGTGAGGAGGGAGTTCTACATCACCAGCAGAGCTCTTGAAAGTATCCACTGAACAGCATGGGCTCAATAGAACTCTGAGCAGTTTATTTTAGGAGTAGGAAAATATTCAAAAATGAGTGCAAGCCTGAGTGCCTCTCAGAATTAAACAGGCATCCTGTGAGAACCCAGCAGAAAACATTGAATCAGAAGGGGTTCAGGCAAGACAGGAAATTAAGCTGGTGTCTCCTACCCAGCTTGCTCTGAAAAATTAGTCACTTCTAATCAGTACTTAATATTATGGCTTATTAAACTTCTTTGTGCCATTTGTCACTCCTTTTTTCTTTCTTTCTTCCCCTTATCCAAGGTCTTTGGACCAGAAACTACTCAGAGTGAATTTTTTGAAGGCTCAGTGAAAGATATAGTAAGAGCATATGTTAATGGAGTGAATGGACTGGTATTTACTTATGGAGTTACAAATGCAGGCAAGACATTCACTATCCAAGGTATAAAATATTTCCATGTATGAAAACCGAGTCAAAATCCAATGAGAAGCTTACATGAATGTCTGCACTCAATTTTTTAATATTTTTAAGGGACTCCAAAAGATCTTGGTATTTTACCTCGCTCACTTGATGTGATTTTTAACCACATAAGAGGACGACATTACCTAAAGATGAACTTCAAACCGTATTTGAGCAACAATGTTAAGAAACTAGAAGATGAACAAGTTAAGCAAGAAGAAGCCTTAAAAACTGCTCTTCTTGCATCACTGAAAGAGGTCAGTGACCAAATGCTTCTTAAAGCTGTTCTGTAAGAAAGGAAGTCTTAAAAATCTTTATTCTGTTATTGATTCTTTATATATATATCTAAGTCTACAGTATGTACACTTGGTGAACTTTGGAATAGTAAGACAATTGGCTGTTTTTGGAGCTCAGGGTCAACTGGAAGAACTTTCTGCAGCACAAAGTTCAAACCAAAAACCATCACAAAGCCAAATCTCAATTTCTAGAGAGAAGTTTCCTCTTTAGAGGGGCAGTTCTGATGCTGTGGTGATAGTAGCCCTTGAAAAGAGAGCTACAGGACTTGTCTAAAACCTGGTTCTTCTTGTAGGTCAGGTTCCCAGGCTGGATCTTGGTGCAGTCTTTCAAATGCTTGTAGTAGCCCAGGGGAGATGATGGCACTGTCTTAGCAAGGGCAGTGAAGAAGGCAAGGAGAGTCCCCTTTGGTGGAAGACAGTCTTAAGGCAGATTTAAAAGTTTATAAACCTGTGATTTATGTAACTCCATAAAGAAACTTTCTGTTTCAGCAAGTGAACTGAGATGCCACAAGATGAATGTCCTAAGAGGACTCCTGTCTGCCTTAGAGGATAGATAGTATGTGTCTAAGTCTGGTCTCTGAAGAGACTGTAGGTAGAATAGAGAAGTCTTTACCATGACAGCCTCCTGGTCTTATTATCTAGTAATTTCTGTTTCCACGGCAAGAAACTGTCTCACCAGAAAATGGGCATCCATGTATTTGGGACTATTTTATACTTTTAAGTCCAATTGCAGCTTGTCATCAGATTCCTTTTGTTCAGAACATTTTTACCCTGAACTGTATTTCTATGCTTTTAATCCCATAATGCAGTAGGCTCAGCTGCAACTCTAAATGAACTCTGGGATGTATAGAAATAATGATTGGGTTTTCTTTTTTCAGTGGTCTTTAATTGTGTAAGTCCTCCAGTTAACCCTGAAAAAATATCCTTATATGACTCAAATTCATATATAAAGCTCCACTCTAAATTCTGTTGCTTAATTTAAACACTGCAAACCAAAACTTTGTTTAGTCTGAGTCTGGTTAACTCTTAAGGAAATATCTCAAAGGAAAACTCTAAAAGATTTGAAAGATGACATATTTATTTTGAAAGTGTCTCTGAGTATGTGTATGCACATGTGCAGAGGATGAGGGGGTCTGAAAGAAAAGGTGAGATGGTTAGCAGGATAGTAGGTAAATACCTTTATAATTTTTATGGAAGCTACAGCCTTGGAAAGAGAGCAAGCCAGAGCCCAAGGTCTGGAACAGGAGGTCAACATCTTACTTTGAAGATAACTCTATAAAAAATATTTCCTTCTGTTAAATCACAGTCTGACTTCCTAATAGGTTAGTTACTGAATGTAGCAGTAGGTGATTGAGATGCTGATGCACTGCAGTGAAAAGAAAGCAACGCTCCACCATCAGGAAGGACAGGTAAAAAGGAATCAGGAGCTATTACATGACAGGACCTTGTTTATGCGTTACAGTGCTTCCAGGGAGATAGCTCAACGATCCCCAGTCTTGAAGCTGTGCTTCTTGATAGCTTGTGGATGAATGGCATCACTGTTTGGATGCTCTCTCAAGCTGTAATCTGAGAGCAGACACGATTTGGTGGGCTTGGCTTTAGTTTACATGGATTTCTGTCGGCTGGTTTCCCAGGCTCAGTTTACGTCATACAGAAAGAGCTTGCTGTTCCTTTCATTCTCTCAGTTTTAACTGCTCTGAGGTACTGCAGTACTTCATGTTCTACTGTTTATGTTCTGTATGCAGTACTGCTGCAACAGCTCTTGCTTAGCATGGTCCATACCCTCTCTTTCCTTCCCTTTCCTGGTTCTCTTCATGGGATTAAAGACAGTTTTTTTTTACTGGATCAAAAGATGCTTTACTTGCATTGATATTCCCACCCGTTCTTGTATTCTCTATTAAAAGTCAGCTTCTGTTGTTGGCAAACAATGTCAATTTCCGTTCCCACTTGTTTTTAGTCAGTCTTCATGCTCTTTTCTGTATTTCGTTTGAAGAGCAGTATAGCAACAGTTAATTCACTCAGTTTTCTCACTATACCTTTACAAAAACTTATCGCGTGCACAAGTAATGAGGTACTGGGTTTTCTAAATTCCACTGCATTTTTGACGTGCATAGATGAGGTACCATGTGTGTCAGTCCCACACCCTGCTTGGCACTTCACAAACAATGAATAAGATCCGTGCTGTGGTTAGACTTCTAATACTCAAGAAACACAATAGTATAGACAGTGCAGCCTTTGAAAAATGGTCCCTTGTATGATTTTCTTGGAATTCTGTTCTGTGCTATTTATTTCTAAAATGGAAGATCTCAAAGTATGGCTTTGTGCTTCTCTGTAAGAATTCTGGTTTGGATATACCAAGTGGGGAATGTTGGCATTGGTAGTCAGTCCCTGATCAAGTTAGTGCTGCATTTGAATAGCTGTAATGCTAAGGTTTGCTTCTCTGGCTCTACTTCCCTTCTACTGTAGGATGCCCATCTCTCAGGAAAGAGAAATCAGGGTGAATGTCCTGATTTATAGAGGGCTATAAAATATGGACAGAGGGGTGGTGTGTAAAGATGCTGGACTCTAGTGGAAGTTGCTACTTCATTACACTAGTTTTTCCAGAGGTAGCTGAAAGGCTGTGCTTTGGTGAATCTTGGCAGGTTTAAAACAATTTTGTTGGTGTAAAGAAATTCAGCAAGTGTGTGTATTTAAAGAAACTATGCTGTTGTCTATTTTTAATGGCCTTTTAGTTCAGTCTGAATTAAAGCAACATAGAGTGTTGGTTTGTCATAACTTAAGTCCTACCACCTTGGCAGTTACTCCTGGAGGAACCTTCTCCAGTTCTTTTGGATGACAGAAGCGCTGTTTAGATTCGTCCAATAGCTCATAAAGGCATTCTGGGCTGTTGCAGTCTGACAGAATCTTGTTTCTCCCAGGACTGTGAAGTTAAGTCTCCTGTGTTAGCAGCAACTGGCCACCAAAACAGATTGCTGGGAGCAATAATTCATGTGATGGAAAGAGCATTTATGGATGATAGTTCAGTGTTATTTAAAACATTTAAATTTCAGCCAGAGTAAGGTGGCCTAACACTTAATACTACTTCAATATTTAAGTCTTAAGTACTGGAATTGCTGTAATTTTAAACTTCTGCTTTTCTCATTGTCTGTTCATGTGGATATAATGGTCTCTTATTTTCTCAAGGAGACAGAGAGCATCTCAAATACTGTAACAAATTTCTGTGACGTGAAATTGGATTCTTCTCACTGTACTTCAGACAATCATCCTTCTAACTCCCTAGGTAAAGTGGAAAACTTTTGTGTGGAGAAAAACATAACATGAATTCAGAAACAGAAGTGGGTAACTACCAGTGGATGAAAAAAATCCTTATACTATACTGCAAAGTAAATATATATAGGTTTTGACCAAATTTGTCACTTTTCTCTGGAAAAAGAGCAACTATGTAAAAATATTCTGGTAGTTTCACTCCTTTTGGGGGGAAGATGGAGACTTAATTCTGCAAATATAATGTATAAACTGGTGAAAGTTTGAGATAAAGCGAGGCCATCAGCTTAGAACTTGGCCATATTCTGGTAACAGATGGCTTCTGAGAAGTTTAAACATTTTTGGATAAAGCTAAAGTTATCTATGTGTATCTAATTGTACAACACAGACGTATCTAAGCCTTCTTTTGACAGGTTCTATAGGTCCTTTTAGAACATTCTGTATACTGATTCAAAATCTATCAATGAATTGTTTGATCTTTGAACTCTTTCTCTGTTTTGGGTTAGCAGAGAAGAACTTTGTTCCACTTGACATTCATAGGACTAATATGCACCAAAGAACAAAAGCATCTGTGTGGATTTCCTTTTGTGAAATTTATAATGAATATGTGTATGACCTATTAAATGTATTATCTACATCAAAAACTCAAAGGCGCAGAGTTTTAAGAATTTGTGAGGATCAAGGAGGAAATTGTTACATTAAAGGTAATAATACTGTTTTATGACCTAGGCAGTTTCACAGGATTTCTCTGATGATCAGAAATGTATGTAAAAGGTCTCTTTTTGCAGATTTAAAGTGGATTAACGTTCAGAGCACTGAAGAAGCCTGCAGACTACTAAAAATAGGAAACAAGAACCGAAGCTTTGCTTGTACTAGAATGAATGAGCAATCAAGTAGAAGGTTTGTTTCTCTCATTATAAGCATACTCTGTCCCTTTTGAGGGGAAGGGAAGGGACTTTAGAATATGTATGAAATGAACCACTCTTCAATAATAGTTTAATACTTCCCTTGATTATTCTGGTTTTGTTATGAAATTCTCTCCGAAAGAAAACTGGGAGAGACTCTATGAGTAACAGTAGCTGGGCTCGGGTTGCTATTCATGTCTTTGGACAACCAAAAAGATCAAATCACATTCATTTTTGAGTGCCAACAGGGCTATACATCTTGGCAAATCCTAGTGGTGCCGAGTGAGAACGGCTGTGTGAGGATGTTGAGGGAAAACCTGGCTAGCTTTTCATAACTGGCAGTAGAATTCTTGGAAACCTGGAGCCTGTCACTAGGGGATACAGGAAGGAACAAGTCGTGGTATCTTGCAGTGCTGCTAGATTTTCTAGATGCTTTTAGATTGCTCTGTTCACACTGAGTTTACTTGGTATCTTAAGAATTAAATTCCTGGCTTTTTACCTGGCCCTGGTCAGGGATCAGGGAGAATCTAGCTTTTGATGGAATGAGAGGAAATAGAGACGGTTGTATAATTTCTATTGGAAATGCCTACTTTTTTGATTTTAGTAACTTCTTAATAATTTATCCTTTAAGTGTAGAAGGGCCATGTTTTATTTTTAGCTAATACAATGATAGTGTTACTAAGCCTGCTTTTTTCTCTAAAAAGCAAGAGTTATGTTGTTCTGTATTAGCTAAGGACAGCTGCTGTTAAATTTCATGCTCCTCTTACAGAGTTTTATGCATTGAATACCCACTGCTTTAGGCATATACTGGAGAAGTTTGTGTGCTGTGCTTCCTGATGTATCAGATAAACTGGGCACTTCTGGCTCTGTGGCTTTTCTCTTTGGTTTCAGACAGCATGTCCACTGTCTTTGTAGCTTGTTTCTAAACTGGATTTTCAAGTGATACAAATTCAGCCTTTCTGGAAAACAGAATTATTTCAAAACTGAACAAGTACCTGTGCATATTGAAGTAGGCAAAGTTACGGGACTGTAAAACTTGAATTTATTCCCTTCTCCCCACCATTAGTTTCTAAGTTAATTCTTCAGACTTACTGAGTCCAGATACTGCCTAAGGTTTCTATGAAGTGGCTACATGAGTACTCATCTTTTGATCAGTGGACTTTAGTGAACTGGCTTGGTTTTTTTCTCCAAGACAGTTTGTAGGCTTCATGTGATATTTTTCCTTTTCCTGTATGGAAAGAAATAGGAAGTCATAAAATACAGCTTTTATTGCTGCTTTTTGCTACTGAATGAATGCATTGCAAAAGTAACTAATGTATTAAGGTAACGAGTGAATTAATTATTGTACTTTCTTCAGCACTGAGCTTACTGTAGCATACAAATTTTTCTTTGCTTCAGTGACTGCTTAATTTTCATAACTGCTTATTAAAACAGACGTCTTTCCATTCCAGTCACAGTATATTTTCCATCAGGCTACTCAAGCTAACTGATGAGCATCAGCCACGTGTTCTTGGAGTATCAGAGTAAGTGAATGCTTCATGTGACTACCAGAATGTAAATATTTTGGAAAAATTATTAAGGTGTAAGCATGCCAAACTGGTGAACTTTCTAATAATAAACAAATTCTCTGAGAGTTGAGAAGTAAATCAGAACTCCACTGAGTACATAAACGGACTGGAAGCTCAACATGGACAAGTACAGAAGTATTTTCCTGTCTCTTACTCTAGGGTTTTGCTGGAGCAACCCTGTCAGTAGTGTATAAATCGAGGGAAATGTGTATTGTCTCACCTAGTGGGGAGGTGGTGGCCGAGTAACACTACAGCACCAGGCTGTATGTCCTGGTAAGCAGAATTCAGGTGTCTGGTTGATAAAGGGTGCTCTCTACAGCTGCAGTGCAGCAGCTGGTGCTGAAGGCCCAAGGGGCCAGCTATGCCAGTGTGTCTTTCTACTCTGGGACCAGATGAGGTTTTATGGGTCAAATGTTTGTGACAACACATTTGGCATGCTCCTAGAATGCAAACTAAAGTCTGTCATCCCAAAAGAATGCTGGTGACATGTTCTGAGACCGCTTCATGGTCCAAGGTACAGTAAGAGGGGATAATCAAGGGATTTGCTTAAAAACTGTTCTCCATTAATATAAAATCCTAATGTAAGTGCACCCTGTGAGAGTGGTGTTAAGTCCTTACACTTAAGTCTCTCTTCTTTCATGGTTTAGAGGAGCTAGCCTAATCTTCTGGCCTGAAGCCATTTAGATAGCCTTTTTGGGATGGTGTGTCTTTTTTCTTCTGATTAATCTGGCTTGATACAGAAAAATGAAGACAGCCTGTAACAGAATGTTTTAGTTCAGTCCTGGCTCCTACTGATTTCTCTCTTGTCTCTGCTGAGCAGAGATGGTAATAAATACACCTCACTGTGAGATAACACCTTTTAATGTCACATGTTACAGTGATAAATACTCTTAAGAAAAGATAACTTGAGAAAATGAATGCATCTGTATTTTTTTGCTGCTCCGTCATAGTGTATCCTCCTGGCAAAGCTTGCAGCAGCTGTTATGTGAATGACAGAGTTTGTATGTTGCTTAAGGAAGAAAAAAGCTTTTCATCTTGTGCTGGAAAGGATAAGGGTTTCGCACATTTGAAATATGTGCCCTAATAATTTGTATAGGACTTAATTCAGCTGTATGAAAGGTTATGGTCTTACAAATCATTTTATTTAAATAAATGTATATATGAGTGAGTAATGGTTTGGTCACACAAAGTATCCAACTTCCAGAGTATCCTGTATTTCAACAGCTTTCCTAATATAAAGTAAAATTTATTAAATTCCTTGATTATCCAGGATGATTTTCTGATTGTCACCTATTGTGCCATGAGGGACAATTCAGTGGTTGGAGTTTAGTAGCACAGAATTGCTACAGCCAAGCAAAGAGCTCTAAGGTGAGCTGGGAAGGACTTCTGGCCTGCTCTTGGCAGTAGTGAACAAACGGTTCTGTGTTCCACCCACTGCTATCCTGCAGCTCCCTCAGCACTGGAATTGGTGAAGGTGACTGTCAAAGTGCTTCT
Source organism: Daphoenositta chrysoptera (assembly GCA_013397915.1). Lineage (NCBI taxonomy): Eukaryota > Metazoa > Chordata > Aves > Passeriformes > Daphoenositta > Daphoenositta chrysoptera. Next base: position 129,729 of record VZRO01002278.1, read on the forward strand.
GCACTGTAGTCTTATCATGCAGAACCGTTGCACAAATTTACCTCATCTTGTCTGGAAGTACTTAATTTAGGATTGCAACAGAATTTGGGTTCCTGAACTGATTTATTTGTGTGAGAATGCCCACAAAGTTTTAGATGGATGCTACAAGCAGACTACTTTGAATGTGCTGAATATCTTAGGAGCAGTAATCCTGTTCAAGGGTCTTGATATGCAATGGGAAATAGATAGGTTAGTGCTGTTATCCTGAATACCTTGTGTAGTGCCTTCTGGACAAAAGCTCAGTGTTGAAGTACAGCTTATTCTGTGGTCTAGGTAGGCTGAAACAAATCACTCCTTTGTGCTTCAGACACACTGGGAAATAAAAAGACATGATTTTTCATGCTGTTTAGGAACAAGTTCATGTGTGTGTTCTGGATAACTCTTTCAGGTTGTCTTTCTGTGACTTGGCTGGATCAGAGAGGTGTAATAAAACACACGTCTTTGGAGACAGACTAAAAGAAGCAGGAAATATTAATAATTCTCTTCACATCCTTGGAAAATGCATTGCAGCGTTGAAGCAAAATCAAAATCCAAAGTAAGTGACAAGTTATTTACAACATGCCAAGTTTTAGATGGAAACCCTAAGTATCACTTTATGTTTCTGCAAGCAGTTTGCACAGAGAAAAATGGAAATCGACAAAATCTTGTAAGTGTTCTGTATTAAAGATCTCACTGGAATATCTGAAAAGAATGTTTTCTCCAAAACTGGTTTGTGGAGAACAAAAAAAGGCAATTTGCAGCAAACTACCAAAATTTTTTGTGTGTGTGTGTATGAAAAATCCACTTTGTGTACAGAGGTCCCAGTTCATCTTCTTCCCTTCTACCTGCAAATTATCCAGGTAGATTCATCAAGCAGCTGATAGATGACCTGTACTTAGCTTTTGGCTTGTTCCACTATCTGCTTTGGAACACTAGGGATCTGTGATGCAGGCTCTATACCACTTTTACTTTTAAATAGTTCCATTTGTTGGAGAGCTTATGAAATCCAGGAATTGCTCTTTGATGTGAAATAACTTAGGCTTAAATATGAGCATCCTACTGGATCTCTTTCCTGAAAGAGAGAAGCAGAATTAAGGTAAGCTACAACAGCCCACAATTTTACAACTTTTATTTTGTTTCACAATTTTATTTTTTTTCTCCCTAAGGATGAAGCCAAGTTATATTCCATTCAGAGAGAGTAAATTGACTCGTCTGTTTCAGCCATTTTTTTGTGGGAAAGGCAAAGCTTGTATGATCGTAAACATCAATCAGCATACTTCCACATATGATGAAACACTGCATGTAATGAAGTTTTCAGCTATAGCCAGACAGGTAAGACTGTATCTACTTTCTCTGATGTTCTGCATTTTTTTGTTACTAGTGTTTTGTGAAATGATCAGGTTGTATGGATCAGTGTGATTCGGATTCTTGATTCATCATATTAATTTTTCTGCATGTGGCCTCTCTCTAAAAGGCTTCTAGTAGTCTTGCCCATCTTCAAACCTATTTGTGGTAAGAAGTTAAGACAACTGCAGGTGTTTGGCTGTTCATTGATGTTCTGTGTAAAACATAGGGCACTTTCAGATATGACTGATTTTATACTGTATATCTGAGCAAATGAAGGATTTTGATTCAAGCTTTTGATGAATTACTTAACCTGGGGTGCAGTTAAACATCTGTTGCACAAGATGAGTTGTTCACAACTCCTTGGACAGTTGGTGGTAGTAAAAGGCAATAAAAGTAATTTAAAAGTGTCTTGTCAAGCTCTTCCTCCAGCACCTTCAGTAGCCTTTGGTGGATCCCATCCAGCCCCATAGTCTTGTGTGTGTCTAAGTGCTGTAGCAGGTCAATGACCATTTCCTCCTGGATTATGGGGACCTCATTCTGCTCCCTGTCTCAGTCTCCCATTTAATTCAGGACCTGGGGTTGATGCTTGGCCTTAACCTCATTCAGGTTCCCTGAAGCTGCTTTTTGCAGGGGGTGGGATGGTGGGCTGTGCTGTTTCATGGCAGAAATACAGTAATTATTTTGTCTGGAACCACAGATTAGTTCTGACACATCACAAATCTGTAGTAGCATGTCTAATGTGATCTCAGAGAGGAAGACTTTTCTAATTCTCTTCAGGTGTGACGTTTGTTATAAGTGTGTAATGTGGAGACAAACATCTCTGATATGTTGTCCTATGACATACTTACCTAAAATCTTTATGTAAATAGCATGAACGGCTGAATTATGGTCATGGTATTTCAGGAAGGAGCAAATATTTTAGGGATTTTCTGCTTTTCATTAACTTTGCAGGAAACTATACCGAAGCACTTAAATTTTAGGGGAAGAGAAGCCACCTGTCTAGACAAGGACACTAAGTTTGCTAGCAGATAATATTTCCATTTTCACTCTTTTTAGAGTACTGAAGTCTTATATTCGTATAAGAACTATATTATATTGATTTTTTTTTCTGCTAAAAGACACATAAGCTTTTGTTAACGTTTGTGTAATCATGAAATATTGTTTAAATACAACAATGCATTAATACCATTTCTTCCTGGTATTCTGACGCCTGCAATAGTGACAGCATTGGTAAATCAACTCTGTATTTTCCAGGTTATCCAGACAATCCTGCCCAAAAATTTTGGTTATTTTCCACCAAAGCTAGTTGGAGATGATGGCAAACCTATCGTGCACTTTGATGCTAACACATCTGTAGATGAGTTTCCTGACAGTACTGAAACCTCTGCAGAAGAGGAAGTGGACATCACCATTTTGAGTCATGAGGTAGATACACATCTTCTTAGAATTGTGCCCAAGAAAGCAACTGCTATTAGTTCTAATATTGTTTTAGCGTAAGAGATATGCTGGAAGCTGCAACAAATGGGAAGTTTAAGTTTCTGTTCAGTGTCAGACTGACTAGACTTAGAGTGGCTTAGTTCAGTGTAGTTGGAAGGATGCCTGTGGCTTTCTAGTTAGGTCAAGTGCTAAATTTGGAGTTCAACTGGTTGCTCAACAAGAAGAGTAAGGAAGCAGTATATATCTTTAAAATAACGTAATTTAGGTTTTTGTGACTTTTTTTTTTTGGAAACAGCAGTAATGTGTTAAGATGCAGCATTTTAAAAACAAAGATATACTATCTAATAGCAATAAACTCTAAAAATCAAGTAGGTTTTATGTTTCTATGCTGTACAAACTAATATTTAAATACCAAAACAGTAGTAAACTTTTTGATAAGAAGAAACCATCAAGATGGACATAGGGTGCATTTGTGGTAGAAATTCATGTTTGAAAATATTTAACCTTTGTTGCAGACCTCCAAAAAACAGATGCTTATAAAACTACCCTCTGTGGATGGCTGCCTGTATGAATATTTTGTTTGAGATACATGTCAATATGTGTTTCAATCTTGGTTGTTGAACTGAAATATGTTAAATTTAGGACCTCTTGAAAGCTGCAGAGAACTTAAAGGAGAAGTTAGTTGCAGAAAGGCAAAGTAAGCTCCTTCTGGAGGTGAAGATACGTAAAGAGATGGCAGAGGCAATGTTTCGACAGCTGTTGGAAACAGAGGAAGCCTGGAGGCAAGTCATATTGCAGTCTGCTTTGGGACTGAAAGGATTGCACATGTATAAATGCATACATATGTATGGACATACATCTATGTGTATATTCAGGACGTACCTACTCACGTTATTTAGAGAAGTTAGGGCTGGACAGTTTCAAAACCTCTGAAGGAAAGGGAAGAAAGACTGTTAAACTTGTACGGATCAGCCTCTTCCCATTTGCAATGAAAAAGTAATGCTGCTTTCTGTTGAACTTTCCTCTGTTTAATTTGTAATTACTGAAACTTGTCCTGGCTTGTTATTACTACTTTGCAGATGTGGAAGGTTGTTACAGGTACCCCACTGAGACTTATGATTCTTCCAAAACATACACTGTGTCACGTAATATGCATGTGCTTAAGGTAGTTTGAATCGTATCTCTTTTGAGCTCCTCTGCATGACTGATGAACCATTGTTAGTTTACTATCTTAGAAACTGCTGTGGCTCCCAGCACTGATGTTAATAATTCGGGATTTTTTTTCCAAGTATATCCAGACTCCTCAAGCTGAGTTCACTTCCTCTCAGCTCTTCTTTAAATCAGTTTCCTGCTGTTTGAATCATTAACAAAAATTAACACCAGGTTGCCAGCTGAGCACACTATGGTTTAACACCTGCACTGGCTTTAAAATTGTTTGGTTGCCTTTGGCCAAACACATGAAATAGCATTGATGCTTTTTCTCTGTTGAGGTGATGTTCTGCATCACTGATGGGGCACGTTTTTAAATTGTGACAGGAGTAACATGTAACATATTGAAACAATAGATAGAGAGGGACTTCTCACAAGAGTATGTAATGACAAGACAAGGGGGAGTGGATTCACACTGCCAGTTGGTTTAGATTGGATGTTATGAAAAAATTCTTTACTGTGAGGATGGTGAGGCACTGGAACAGGTTGCCCAGAGTTGTGGATGCCCCATCCCTGGAATTGTTTAAAGGATATGTTGGAAAGGTCTAGTAAAAGGTGTCCCTGCCCATGACAGGGAGGTTAGAATTAGATGACCTTTAAGGTCTCTCCCAACCCAGGCCATTTTATGATTCTATGAAAATGAATTTGGCATTTATCTTAAATGGAAAAAAAAGAAAAACCAACCAAAACCCTAAGTGAAAGATGCCCCCAGGATATATGCTTCAAATATAAGGTCTAAATGGGTGTGGTCACTTCTATCTCTATAGAAGTTGGTGGACTTTTTAATTTTTTGTTTGACAGGTGTTAAGTAGGTGTTCTTCTATAGAACTTTTTTGGTATATGCCAAGTAGAAATTATCCTTTGGTGCAAGTCTGTAGGATCATTGAGATTAAAAAGGAAAAAAGTACTTCTTTGTATCTTCATTTCACTATTTCTGATTAGACAAATAACTTTATGTTGACAGTTGAATACATGTAGTCAAATATAACAGCTGGAATGCAAATATATCATATATAACTAACATGTTCTCTTCAGCAACCGCTTGGAAGATATGAAAGACAGTTATGAAGAAAAACTTGAGAGCAAATTTGAAATGTATAAAGAGGCCATTAAGAAACATGCATATATGTGTGCAATGGAACAAATTGAAGACCAGTATGTTCCCATAGAAGAATTTCTAGCTGAACAAGAGAAAGTTGAGGTATGACTTGATTGCCACTAAAAATATGTTCTAGCCTCCTAACTGTAAATTTTGCTTTCCCTTAACAGAATCACTCTGGGATTTTGAATGTAACACTAAACAAGGAAAATAACTAGCAGTTCAGCCTTGCTGCTCTGTGTTCAGTGCTAACCATAAGCATACAGATGTCTTCTCTCTGGCACTACCTGTAGTGCATACCTAAACCTCATGATCTTTGAGGGCACAGTTCAGTTTAATCCAAGTCATCTTTATCTTTGTAGTGCATCCCAGAGGAATGATGTATACAGGAGTCTGGCTTTCTGGAGATCTTTTGGATCATAGGATGTAGAGTAAAACGCTACTCTGAAAGGGTGATGGGTAATTTGTTACACGATAGCTATTTTAATTACAGCTGATCTCTGGTCTGGAGGTGGTGGGAGGATTGTCAGGTAAGAAACTGATGAGAAATCAAAATTTATGCAGGAGAGAACTGAATCTTCTGAATGTACTTAAGTAGAGAACTGCTCAGAGTTGGCATTAGTATATTGCTATTCCTTTTGCAACTCAGCCAGGTTAGCTTTGAGCAACTCAGTTTTCTAACCTCTGCATAGATGTTTAAGTGCATCCAGGCAGCAGTTGAGACCTGTGGGTCTTGTGTTTTCAGAAGGTTTGTTGTGGAAGAAGAGAACAGTTGTGGTGTCCACTAGAGGAGCTTTCTTACTGCACTCTCCTTCTCTGGAACTGATAAGACATCACACTCGATGGATAAGCAGGTTCCTTTCAAGACATGAGAGAAGTGGGTTTCTCTTGTAGATTGTGGTACATAAATGTTTCTGCTTTTACAGATCTCCATTCGGGTGCTGACAAGCAGCACCAGATTATGCAATGGCCTGTGTTTTTCCAGCTCCTTCACACTTGTCTCTTTTCCCCACTTAGAGTCTGTTTTTGTGTTCAGTTAAATCCTAGCTATATACCATGTTAGGGTGGAGGAAAAGAGTTTTAATAGTGCTCTTATACTGGCCAAGGGGCTGCATAAGGGAAGATGGAAAGAGCAAGATGCTTTTGGTAGCAAGTCAGAAAAGAAACTAATTAAATACCTGAGATGTAAAAGTGTTAGGAGAAGCACAATGCAGGAATCTGAGTGGGCAGCTTCGGAGAACCAGAATCAGATGAATAGCTTTCCTTGATGGTGCCACTTGTTTGATTTCTCACTCTGAAATACCACCCCAGCAATCTGACAGATACTGGAAAAGAGTTTGAGATGAAAATGTAGCTCTATGAAGTGTGTTCTTCCTTATGTAGCAAGCTAACTGGCAACAGTGTTTATCACAGACACACTAAAGTTTCCTTTCCGCCATATGGTTACTTTTAATACAGTTTGGAAATCCTCAGACTGGAAGAGTTGACTCCTGCATAAAGAAACTTCCTCCGAGAAGGTCTTGTGACCTGAGTGTTATCCCTTACTGTGATTTCCTAACCAAAGCCTGTGAAATAATTTAAAATTGCACGTGTGTCTGGTGTGCAGTAATGCATCAGGATGTGCAGTAATGCATCAGATCAAGCAGAAATGCAGACAAATGCTACCATGTGCTCTTATTTTTTTTAGGATAGAGAGAAGAAAATACTGCAATTGGAAAGGCAACTTGATGAACACTCAGGGAGGCTGTTGGCTCTGGGAAGTCTGAACTCGGATATTCCGACTACTGAAAATAACATGGAACAAGGTAGGAAGGTAACCTGGGTATTCAAAGTTGAATTTACTTCTGGGAATGTGTATAAACAAGCAAACTTTTCTTTTGCCTATAGATCTTATGGACAGGACAATGAAGAGAGCCAACGAAGGATTGCAGAAGCAATGTGAAGAGAAGGAAGAGGTAGCTCTTGCTTAGTATTAAAGAAATCTGGGAATAATGGTTGTAAAGTCTGTCATGGTTCAAGGCTTAAAGATCTGCATTGTAGACAAAAGAATGACGATTCCTGCAAATAGGTATTGAGTTTATTAAAAAAAAGCCCTTGCTCAATTGTGGATGACTTTTGCCAGGGACTGTTCTGGCATTATTCTGGTCTGTAAAGCCATCTGCTACTGTAACAAGTCAAGGTGAACGTGGTGCAAGTTGGAAGTAAGGAAGTATGTTTAGCCTTATGTTGGAATTTATTATAAATATTGCTGCCATGACCTCAGTGCTTTCCTTCCTGAAATGCTGCCTGCTCCTGCACAGGGGAACAGTTACAGAATCTGGTAATAGTTTAGATCTAAAATCAAAATAGTGCCTTAAAGCAGTCCTTTCTGGAAGTACTGAACTCTACTATCACCCTAAACTTAAGTAAAGGCAAATGTCTCTGTTCTGAATAGCATATAGAGGTGGGAATTATGAGCTTCAGGCTGTGTTACTGAAAAAATTAATTTTTAAGTATGCATTTTTATTCTATTCCTTGAGTGATCTTCTTGTAAGTTAGTTCCCATGTTTAAAGAGGATGGGGAGAAGGGGAGAGACAAGTCTTGCTTCTTCCTCTAATATCAAATAAAAGTAGGGATTGGAGAAACAGTTCCAGCCGGTTCTAATAAACCATGTAAATGTAAAGTGAACTTAAATCCCTTTCTATTGAGAAAGAATACTCCAAAAATAACTTGGTTTTCCTTAACAAGTTTAAGTTTAATGTCTCGTGTTATGACCCTAGCATTTGTTTTCCACTCCTGTTTTCGAGAGCTCTACATAATTTTCCTATGTCACTTTCAAATTTTAGCGAAAGTTTGGCTTTTATGTTTGTTATGGGTATATAGTTATTGATTGGTTTGTGTGGCTAGAAAGTGTTAGAATGATGAGATTGATACCTGGCAATTACTGAAGTGAAAAGGTTTTAAACCAGCTGGTTCCATCAGTGCCTTTCTGCTGCTTTGCCTCAAAGATCAGTGCATGTGCAAGGAGTAATTCACCACTTTTCTCTTCCCATTCAGCCATTAAACATGGTCAAAGTTTGTGAGGTTTTTTAGCAACTCTGTAGAAGTAAGTTAATGATAACATTAATTTTTCTGCTTCAGAGTTTCTTTTGCCTCTTGGGGCTTAAACCTTTAATATTCCCATCAGAAATGTGAGGTCTTCTGTGGTAACTGTGCTCCAATTCTTTATTTGAATAATGTTAATGAGACAGAAGTGTTCTTTTAATTACTCTTACTCAAATGGAGCAGGCTGTTCCAGATGTAGCTTTATCTATGCTACTGTTTGTTGATTGGCAGCTCTGTAAATCATAGTAGCTTCAACACGAGCTTTTGAAACTCCAGCTGTATTTTATCACCTGAAATTATGAGCTGGGACATAGGAGATTGAGAGAAGCAGACTTTCTTATTTTGATCTTGCAGTTTGCACTGTTCTAGTCATAAACAAAATTAATGTTAAACATGCTGATTTGAACTTGCGTGTTTATGGGCTTTATTTTCAGCTTATTAAATCTCTGAAGTTTAAAATACAGAAACTAAATGAAACCCTGCTAGAAGCTAATGAAGGCTACAGAAAAATGGCAGAAGAAAACAGTCAACTGAAGCACACAATCATGCTCAAGGTTTGTCAATGTTTTAAAAGCAGCTTTAATATGGCTTGTATCTATAGTTGTACTGGATGCTTCTGCATCTTTTTACATGTAAAAACACTGTTTAAATTAGCAATTTGTTTTGATGTCAGCATTTTTTCTGTCTAACTTCCTGAATTGTGAGCTCAGAGCCTTTGTGTTTCACTACTTGACTTTGAATCTTATAAGACAGAACTCATTTTTCATCTTAAGTGGTAGACTGTGTCAATAGGGTAACTGTGCTGACAAAGCCTGCTAATCTAAAGATGTCATGAATTATTGTCAAGCGAACAAAATACTACTTAGAGCTCGTCATGAGGCATGTTGCTGAGGCAAGTAAGGTGTCAGTGCACAAATGTTACTGCAACAAGACCCAGGGATCTGTGGCTTTAAAGCTGTACTGACAGTCCTGCCAGAGGTGGCCGAAGTGGATGAGAGATACAGGCAGGTAAACTTTAATACAGAAATAGGCATCTTTCCTTCAAAAGCAGGGACTTCCTAAAGTCTACAGCATCTGACCTCAGATATCAACTAGATTCCTAAATAAAAAAGAATGAAACTTTTGAACTCTTGACACCTTGAATGTATGCCTCACTTGTAATCTGCAAACGAAGCAAGGCAGGTATAATAGCTGCTTAGTGACGTCTTTCTTTGAACATTAGATTATTTTCTGCATACTTTTTATGTTTAAATCTGAGACTGAAAATTATTTGACTTGAATTTCTTAATTGGAAGTTACCTTCCTATCCATTCTTAATAGGAAGGTGATTTTGTTAACCACAGAGATTCAAGAGTGTATTTAACACTCTGTATTTTGCCCACTCGAAGCATTTATTCAGATGGTTAGCAGACTTATGACATAAGAGTTTTGATTTGACCAGTTTTGCTTTCAGAAATTGCAAGGCAGGAAAGCCACCTTCATCTGGTTCCTAGAGCCAGATAAATGCTTTGAATTTATCTTATGCAGAATTCTTTGCACAGTGTAGCTAACCATTTTAGCATCAGCTTCTTAGTCAGACTTGGTCTCTAAGTAGATTTTATGGCCCTGTAGTTTGCTGGGTTTTTAATTAATTATGTGTAATTTAGAGTAAATGGGTACCGAATTAGCCATATGACATAGTAATAAAAAGGCTGTTAACAGGTTTAATAAAGTAATGTGAACCAGAAAATTAACTGCATGAGAGAGACCATGCAGTCCTCACATACTTAACACAGCCTTACCCTCATAGGATCAAGAAATGAATAGTCTTCAGAACTGGGCTAAACGTGTTCTTGAGCTTGAAGAAACCGTGTCTTCCCTGCAAAAGGAGCTTGAAGAACGGAAAAAGCATTTCTTTGTAGAGGAGTCAAAACAGCAGAAACCCAGGAGAGGTTTGCTGGCTAACCTGAAATCCACAGTAGCATCCACTGCTAGTTCACCTCCTGGTAAAGGCTGGGGGAAGTATGAAGGGGCTTCACCCTGTTCAAGAAAACAAGTACTGTTGCCCCATAAAGCAAAAGAATAATATTTAATAAATCAAGGTGTGCAATTATCGGGCTTCTTCATCAGTCTTAAACTGTTGGTAGCTCACACTCTTAGATGCCATCTTCACTGTCATGTTGACTGACAGAAAAATGTTCAATACAGAACTTTTTTAATTGAATCAGGGTTGAATTTAGAGCTATAAAAGTTTAGGTCTAGACATGTGCTTTTACTGTTGATATAGGGATGTGATTTGAGAAATATATGTATTTTAATTCTGGAGTAACTGCTATCATGGTCGTCTGTACAGATAAATGTGTGGTTCGTGCAAAGTTGGATGTCCCTCATCTGCTCTTCGTTATGTTTTTAAATTGTTTTATTTCATTGCTGATTCCTAGAAATCAGATGGCTTGTAAACTGACTCCCAAGTGGTTAAAATAGCATGGTTCTTCAGTTAATATTTTGGTTCTGACCTGGAGACTCCCTTCCCGGGACCAAACTAAGCAAACTGCTAAAGACGGCAATGAAATGAAATCTTATCTGTCTCCTTGCTACTTTTCAGCTAACTTGGCTTTGTAAAGAAATTTGTTTCAATATAATTTGGATTTCCACTAGGAATATGCATTAAACTTTGAAAAATCTATTTAATAAAATTTTCCATTGCTAAATTCAGCTCTGACTCTTCATTTTATAAATCAGCAAAACCAAGATAAGGAAAGATCATAAAATTAGATTCCAAATAATGATAGTGATTGATATAGGATGATCTTGAGTTGAAAGAATCATCATTGATTATATTACTTAGCTTTTATCTAGTAGTTTAAAGATGGAAGACTGGAGCATAAAATTTGAAATAGTTTTCTTAGAGCCCTTTCAATCAGGGAAGGTGAGGGGTTTTTTAACTACTGTGGAAGTACAATGCCTGTAATTGCTGGAGGCTTACTGTGGCATCTGTAAGTAAATTGGATTGATGGGTCCCTGTAATGGTGTTTCTCACAGTGGAAGGGGACCGAGTTCAAAGCCAGAACCTCTCCCTCCCTGGGGAGACAGTAGGTGGTGCAGCCTTCCCGTGTGACACGGAGCACAGCCCTCCTCTGCTGTGACTCCTCTTGCCAGGTCATTAAGAGTTTTGGGCTGGTCTGTGATCAGTTATCACTCTGACATCTATTTAACAAGGCTGGTACACTTCAGCCACTGCTTTTCCCATGTTTTGAACTGTTTTTGTTAAATACAGGGCTATCTGGCTTTAGTAGTTCTGAAGGCCTATAATCCCTGCAAGGTAGAATTTCTAAAATATTTTTCTACTCCCACATAAACTATTCCAGCTATTAAAAAATATGTTGGTGTAGTTATATGAGACACTGAGTGTTGATGCCTTGAATAAGAAAGCTGTTATGTACAAATTGCTTTAGAAAAAGCATTTCAAACAGAAGTTAAAAAAATCATCAGAACAGGCTAATACTGGAAAATTTCCATAATACCATTTCAAACTACCTAGTGCTACACCTTGGCAGCCTGTCTAGCAACTTCAGTAACTTAATGTAACACTAACTATAACCTCCTATTCCCTGAGCAACTGTTCTATGTTCCCTCTTACTTCCCAGAGCTCTTTGGTTGGCTACAGGAAATGGTTTGAAAGACAAAGTTACATTATCTTGAGCTTTTTTCTTCTTTTTTTTTTTCAGTCTTAAAATAAAATGAAGCCTGTAGTGAAGTACTGGCCAGTACTGAACTGTTGATGTTTGCCCATGAGTTGCTAAAGGACAGTGCAGCTTTTACATTGAAGGCTTTTAAGAAGCCTGTTTTCAAGGGTAGCTGAGGGCTGGATCTTTTCTTCATGCCCTCCAGGACAATAAGAAACCACAAGAAGGATGCAAAAATGGTTGGTTTGGTCCTTTTCAGTTTCTCAAAGGTGACTGGGTGTGAGGAAAGCATAATCCATTAATCTTGGTAGTGGGGAAAACCAGAGATTCCCCTGTTCCACATGAAGCTACCACTGGATAGAACATCAGCCATTTGTTTTAACTCAAATTACTACCATACAACTTGCTTCAGATTAAGTGTTTATTAAAACTAGAAATCACCATACAATAGAAACTATTTACATATTTAACTGATAGTCTGTTTAAACTGCACAGTTTGACTGAAGGAAGCCACTGGAAAAGAAAAGGCATGAATACTTCTGCTGCTGAACTTCAACTGCAGGCACACTGAAGCTTATTAGAAAGGTTTCAAGCTTCTGCAAAGTACCATTTGCCTAAATAATTGGGCTGAAGGATGGCAAAGGTGTGTACTGGGTTTCAGTTGTAAGAACCAGTGTCACTTTGTAAAAGAAGTAATCTGTGCTGTGGTTACATTACAATTGCACGAGCTCATCTGTTTGGGTAAGTAATTAGAACAATTCAATGTAAAGAGCTTAGCAAATTGCATTCACTTTAAGAATTACATTTGTAATACTGAGCGACAAACTACAGTGTCACTGCAATGTAACTTGATATCCTATTGCATGTTCCCACAAGTTGTTTTTGATAGTGCTAGAGCTAGTTTTAGCTTTAAAACAGATTTGAGGTTAGTTGATTAAAGCAGCAAAAATGTAAGGAATATTCTTGAATAACCACAGAGGATTAAAAATGAAGATTAAAATATTTTCACTGGTAACAGCTTCAGCAACTGCAATTAAAGTATTAACTTCCTTCAAAATCCTGTGCCTTTCCATGGACTTCAGATGATGACTTTGGCCTTGTGGGAAGCTGAAGGTTGAACAGAGTGAGGTGTGCTGCCATGTCTGCAGTCATGTGTGTTCATCTTGCACTTCTGCATCTCTGATGGTTTCGCAGTGCTTTGAAAATGATTTAAATTTAGGGTTTTACAGCAGTAAAACAGAACTTTTTTCAGTGTAAAGAATTACATACGTAACTCTTCCTCAAAGGAAACCTTGACACTGTTTAGAAAGTCTTACAAGAGGTGACAGTATGCCTGATACTAACGTGAAATAACAAGGATATAAAAATATTTTTTGCATTATGCTGTATTTCAAAACAGATGATTTAAGAACGTCACCATGTCTTAAATCTGTAAGTTCTCCTTTGTGACTTTTTCTTTTGAAAACAGCTGTTCATGCATCCTCTCAACCCTTTTATCAAGGTCTCCTTGTAACATGTTGCATGACAGATCCCAAGAAGGCCTTGTCAAGCTCTACCAGGGCATGATTGCTTTCCTTCCTTCTCCCTCCCCACCCCAAAAAGCCTCTTTGCTTTGGGGTGTTTCTACAGATGCAAAACACAGAGCCTTTAAGGAGAACTTGAAGCTTTAGATGAACTGCTTTAACCAAATAAAAAAATTATTTCTCTGCAGAATTATTCTTTCCTTCAGCATTTCAGCTTCCACACTTAGTTAAGACATCTTGAATTCATGAAGTAACTGGTTTGAGCAGTGTGTCCTAAAGATAGTCTGTGCCAATGATCTGTGGCAATAGAAAAAGTGTTCTTTGTTCTATGGCTGTTGTTGATACTGCCCTTCTGTTGCTGTGTAGAAGTCATCAAGCACACTCTGTAGATAATCAAATGTTGGCCTCTCTTCTGCTTTGTCTTTCCAGCATGTTTTCATGATATCATAAAGCTCAGCTGGGCAGGTTTCCATCCGTGGCATGCGGTACCCACGCTGAAGAGCAACCATCACATCCGAATTGCTCATACCTTCAACAACAAAAAAACCAGAAGAAAGGTTTGATGAAATGATCTCCGTTCATTGAGCAATTATTTTTAATTTTGTTTTACTTCACTCTAGAGAGCTTCACCCACTACTACAAGACCCTTGCTACTTATTAAGGGTAGCTCCTAGCCTGAGTTCAATAAACAAGGTCGAGGTGTGCACCAGCAATGAGGGACTTGCTCTGAAAATCCTGGTGGGAACATTTCCATTTCTGCAGTTGAGCATCACACCCTCTTTAGTGCCAAGTCTAAGAAGACTGTGGGAAAAATCACTACTCTTGTCTCCAGAAACCATCTCTCTTCTGTTCTTCTGACCAATCCTGCCCCCATTTATTCTTCTTCCTGTGGTGTTGTGATTCCCAGCAAAAGCCCACCCTGGCACCAGCCTTTGTCTCTAGCTGCAGAGCTACTGCTCTGCTTGCTGGAGCCCCATCCACCCTGAGATGGAGAGCAGCCTCCCTGTTTGATCGCATTGCCAGTCACCCCACCCAAAACTTCTCAGGTTTTTTTCTGCATCAGCTTTTGTGTAAGTGCTGCTGATTGCAAGATACTGGACAGTCACTCACAAAACCATTAATTGTAATATGCAATTTCCCCTCTTGTCCTATTCCTGTTATGCAAAACCATCTTGCCAGCTGTGCTGAGCTTTGCTCTTTTTCCCTGCTATGGTTTTCTTTCAGAGGATAAGAACTGTAAGTACCAGCCGTGCATCCTGAGTCTCACATGCCAGCTCATGTCACATGAGAGAGTCCTTCCCTGGACTCCATCCTCCTCCCCTCTTTTTGTTATTTCCCGTCACCCCTCCCCCCTTTATCAAACCCTTGAGAAACTGGTTCACAGAATAATTTCAACACCTACTCTCAGAAGGTCAGCTATGCTAGGGCCAGCTTTTGCTGTTTTAGCCTCACCACTTCCTACCCAGAAACCTGCCTTTGGGCTTGTCCCTTCCTCTGCAAATCTAATCAGCCCAGTGGTTGCATTACCTTCTCTGGACACAGACTGTACTCAGTGACTGCTGTTTGTTCTGATGGCTGGGCATGCAGGAAGCACCTGTGCTTCAGCCCAGAGGTTTGCTTTCTCTTTTGAGAAGGGCATCCCAGACCCCACAGCCAGTGGCCACTTCTCGGGCCATTCACCTCTGGTCAGGTCCTGGCAGGACAGGCTCCTGCCCACACCAGCTGCCCAGAGGTGCAGGAGAGCAGCTCTGCTGGGCTGAGAGCAGGCAGGATGGGTCCTGCTCTGGGCAAGGGCAGCAGTGGAGGTGCAGAGTGGTGCTGCCCTGAATCCCTGGTGCCTGTGCAGCTCTGTCACTGCAGACTGGGCAGACCTCTGCATGTGTTACCTGCCTGCTACGGCTGAGATTTAAGCCACTCGGCAGGTAAGGACACATTTGAATTACAGCCAAATGACAGCTTTATCCAGTATAACTGCTTGGATTATTCAAGATGACCATAGTTCATATAGTTGACTTCAGCTCAAGCCTGTTGGCTCTAAGCTTTTCCAAAAATACCCTCAGCCATGTAATCTGAGTCTGGATCAAAGTGCTTACTTTGGGCACACCTTTTGTATTTTCAGTTCCTCTTTGGAAGGAGGGAAGTTTTCCTGAGCTAATACTGCCTGTGTGCAGAAAAGAAGTATTTTGAAGTAGTGGAAGGGCATGTGGTCACAGAGTAAGGAATTACTACTGTACAGAGACAAATTAAATACAGGAAGAAAGTCAATAAAGCATTTTATAGAGAACAGTGATCTGACTGCTTGAGCTTAAAGAAATGGATGGTATATAACATATGCAGTAGAACAGTTATTCCTACCATACAAAGTCTTAGTTAACTGTGCTGCTACATGAAGACTGCTGATACTGGGCTTTTGTGCAGAATGGGGATGACTTTTTGGGTTTAAGTACTTTATAAGATTGTGCTTAGATCTGTTCTCTGCAGGACCGATTGTTACGTTCTGAATGCTAAGGACCAAGCCTGTGTTTCAGCTACCCTGCAGGAAAACTATCTGTTTAATAACCATTTGAGTTCAGAAGCAAAAAATAAAAATACTTTTATCAGTATCCCATAAGTCATGTACATCCCAAATGTACATCCCAAGTCATGTACATACTTCCATGTGTTTGGGGTTTAATTTAAAACAAAAAGGGTTACCCACAGTCCAAGCACTATTCTAAAAATAGCTCCTTGTCTAACTTTACCTTTTAAAAATTATTCAATTTTTTTCTCTTTGTAGCTAGAGAATTACCTGTCTTACCATATCTACATCCTAATCAGTAAAAGAAATATATCCTACATGCATACTTACTACAGTTAAACTGTCTTGAATGCTAAGTTTTGGTACGTGTCTGTTAATTTATATTGTCGTACCTGTTGGGTTTCACAAAGATATATTTATGTTAGGGCCTGGGCAATGATGTGAACAGAGTGGTATGGAGGAAGAATCCCTCTGTACAGAAAGTGTCATACTTTATGAAGAATAGCAGACAACTGGAATGCAAGTATGGATAATGCCAGTATTGACATGCTCTATAATCATTCAGAAATTGGGTTTTAACAACCAATTCAACCAATGTGCCAAGAGGTAGTTCCTGACACTGTAGTTCCACTAATGGCTTTGAGTTTCTCAGGAAGAGAAACAGCTGTTGGAATTCAAGAACAAAGATCACAAAAGCTCAAAGTTTCTTGGTTAGAAATGCTTCCTACCAAGTTGCCTACAGGTATTAGTTCCTTGCCAGTTTCAACTCAAACTGTTTCATATGCAGCTATATGCTGAACACTCTGGTTGCTAGAGCTGGTTAATAATTGAAAATAGTATTTTGAAGCATTCCCATTAGAACTGAAAAATCAATTTACTGTTTCTCTCCAGTGGCTGCTGGTTACAACCTATCACCAGGTTACTATTGCCGTGCTGGGGTAATTTGCCCAAATCTGTCACATCTCTTCATGTAATGTAGATTGGTCACCCATGTATTTTGCAGTGATTCTGACTCTTGGAATCAACGTTCAGTCTAACAGGCTATTTCAATTTATAATTCTATTTAAAATAGATATATATCTCTCTTCCATTTTAATGCAAGCAATACCTGCAAACTATTAAAATTTTCTAATATGCAGTCAAGGGCCTTCCATTTCCAACTGCTGGTCAACAAATGAATCCACAGTGCATGGAGTATTTATGGCGCTCATAAAAATGTTCCCACACTTGAAAAAAAATATTGCCCAGACTTCCTCTAGAAGAGAGGTTTTCCCACAGCAGTGCAGCAGTACCACGTCTGCTGTACAGATTGACTTTTTTCTTAAAATAAAAATACAATATGGCTTATGAAGGTAAAGAGAGAGCAGACTTAGCTGCAGAATTAAATATCAGATTGAGTTTTGTATTTTCATAGTGCTGGTTTCCAGGTGAGCTTGTAGCTTTGCTCAGAGAAGAACAATTGTCTAAGCAGGAATTCTTCAGAAATAATCTTGTGAGCCCAGCTCAGTGCAGGCAACTATCTGTACTCACAGGCAAGTGCTAACAGGGAAAAAAGGTATCTTGACTGTGGGAAGAACCATGCATGGCTCCACACAACTCCTCTCTGAGCCTTCCTCGAGACATGAGCCCTGTTTGAAAAGGGCTTTGGGAGGACCTGCTGTGCTGTCAAATATCTCATAGCCCTCACCTACAAACTGACCCAGAGCACCGAGCTGTACAAGCAGCCCTATCACCCCTTGAAGTTTAAGGGGGCTAGTCTTGAGCTTAAGTGTTTTCCTGGCCTAGAACTGTGCCATGAGAATGTCTGGTTTGGCTCTGGCTCCTGCATGGAAAGTCCCTATGTTCTTCCATATCAGTGTGAAGTTGGCTGCCACCACCCCTTTCCTGCTGCCTGAGTCTCGCAGCTTTTCCCATCCCCCTGTGTCCAGAGGTGTTCAGCCTACTGCCATTTCAGGCACCCAGCTCTGCCTCTTCACCATCTCTGGCAGGGCAGGATGCAGAATTCCAGCTGCTCAGGAAGTGGAGAAAATATTTTCACTGTTTAAACAGCAAGAGCTGCTGCACTGGAAGCACTGGGAAAGCTTTGCTTGGATGAAATATCTCTTCTCCCTTTCGTGTCAGGACCCCAAGTTTCTTCTCAGAAGTTACTCTGCCTATGATATGTGCAGCACAGGTGAACATGACTGTACTTTCCCCATTTGCCCACAGGAGAAGGGAATTTAGGGCAATTTCCCTAAACCTCCATGAGTTTAAATGAATGCAATCTGTTGCCCAGAATTAATCATCTATGCCTGAGATGTAACAATTTTATGTGCATAAAAAAACCCTTCATACAAGGTGTCTCTGTGTGCTGGAAACATTAATATATATTTTGTTTAACAACGTAAAATGAAACATGAGGCACATGACCATCTCACAGCTACCTAATGCAGCTACATTTGATGTGCACACCTCTCTGGCCTTGTACCTGACTGTGTGGAACAACAAATAGTAAATATTCCTACTGGTACATCAACACTGTGTTTGGGTCTGCTTTCATATTTGTTTAGACTAGCTAGCACTGAAAAATTATTACAGCCTACTTGTTTGTGAAAACATGCTTTCTTACTACCTTCACATATTATGTTATTAGAATCCCCAGCAGCTTACACAGCACTGTCAGAGCTTGCAGCACTGCATCCTTGCCATGGGACTGTGCTTCTGTCCACAAAGCAGGGATGTCAGAAATGCAGGGTCTGCCTTTGCTGCAGTTGTAGTACCTTTAGAATATATACAAATGACTATATATCCGTGGTGCCATTAGTCTGTTTGCTAAAATTCACCCTGGAGAGGCATGTGCCTTACATGTACAGTGACTAAGTTTTCAAAGCAGTAAGATTACCTGTAAGACATTTTTTCAATCATTGGTGTCACCACTGTCAGATGCCAGCTCTTTCCCTGAATATTTTCTTTTCTTTTTAGCACCAAAGAATAAATAGAGAGTAAAACCACAGGCCCATACCTGGATATGGAATCTTTCCATATGTAACAATTTCATACAGGAGAATCCCAAATGACCACACATCAGATTTAATAGTGAAAGATCCATAGTTAATTGCCTCTGGTGCTGTCCATTTAATAGGGAATTTTGCACCTAAAAAAAAAGCACAGTCTCAAACAGTCACTTTAATCCATTGCACATTCAGCCATAGATGCAAAAGCAGTAGCAAGACATACCTTAAAAAGTGGTATCTTAAATTACTGTCTTTCATATCTAACTGATTCCAGAAATTGCCATATAAAAGCATACTCCTTTCACTTAAATAAAAACATTCATGCAGCCTTTTTTGGGAATACTACATTAATTCTTTTGACAGTGAGGAGTAATACCAGCAGAGTCTCTCTAAGCCCTTTTTAGCCTGCTCTAACATTCTGGCACAGAATACCAGGTGAGCTAGGAAACTTTTCTGATAGCAGAAAACACATCAAAGAAACTTGACATAAAAAATTTATAACGTGAAAAGTTAATTTAATCAATATACAATGTCCAGAGCAAGCCAAAACCCACAGATACAGGTCTGTATGTCTGAAAACTGCTTAATCAGACCTTTCCCTCTGATCTGTTGAATTACTATAACTCAGAGACTGCTGAATAGCTCATCTTCCTTTAATCTCAACTGTAGTGCCTTGTTCTCTTTCTTCTTCATGCTTTAGTTCTTCCCCTCTCGCCCTACATTGCCACAGTTTCCATCCAGACTGTGTGAAAACCTCAGGTGGTGTCTTTAAAAGGAGAAGGGGAAAGCCAGCCAACAAACCACTCTGGAAAGTTACCCTTATGTGTGGAAGCATAAATAAAGACTTTTCACTACAGCCAACAGTGCACTTCTTGGAAGGATCCGTGACAACATCAGCAAAACACTCATGGCAAACCCCAGGCAGACAGCTTTCACAGCATGTTTTTCCTCTTGCCAGTCCTGACCCTGTTACCTCCCATCTGTGTGCTGAGCAGGGACATGACCCAGCCTTCCCGTGTCCCTACAATGCTGCTGAACATGCAAATTAATGCTGCAGCTCCTAAAACAGCTTCCAAAGGTAACCAGTTCTGCTAAAGCTTTTCTTCTTACCAGCAACTACACCTGCTAGGGCTTCTTCCTTTCCCTAAGTCAAAGGAGGTCCATATGGCACTGAAGGATGTTAAGAGAATATAAGATCACAGTTTCTTGGCCTTTAAGTCTGTGAGATGGAATTGCACTGTGACTGTGCAATTACTTTGTTCAATGTAGAAAAAATTGTGTGCAGTTAAGTACTCTCGGTTGTCTTTGTCTTTCAAATTCATTTAAAATAAACTCGTCAAAAAGCCTGGGCAGCACAGAAAGGTTATTGGTTTCCTTTATTTGTTTCAGAAGTTGTTGGCATTATAATGTTGTTCCTAGGAAGCTGTTATGGCACTTTCTGTCCGTGGTGACCAAATTTCTGTTAGATACAGCCTCACTGCCTCCCAGAGGCTGAAGTTTTAAAGGCAAAAGTAAAAATACATACCTTCCCTTGCTGTGTACTCATTGTCTTCGATGACCCTCGCTAGCCCAAAATCAGCAATTTTGCACATCAACAAGTCCGAAACCAGAACATTTGCTGCTCTCAAATCTCGATGGATGTAATTTTTTCTTTCTATGTATGCCATCCCTTCCGCAATCTGTAACCAAAAGAACAACTATTTTGGTATTTCAATACCATACAATTCCATTAGCTGGTCTGACCCCTCTTTCTTCAAAGGTATCAGCAAAGCCACATCCATTTATTCATTACTGGTGTCTTCAGAGCATTTTTTAGATAGAAGCCAGGAAAAGGGGATTGCCATGAAAAACCTGTGTGCAGATCCCATCCCGCAAAACTCTGCTTACAGTTGCAGCTCTGAAAGAATTATTTGGGTGAATAACAGCTGGCAGGGTTAGATACATCTGAAAGACATTTTCTGAAACAGAATCTTGAATAAAATATCCCTAAGAGTTCTATTAAAATATCCTCTTTCCTAAATTATTAACCAGTGTATTTTCTAAATACTAAGAAAATAGAAGGAATTAATCACTTAGGATACAGGTGTTCTGATGAAGTAGGTACTGATAAAGCAACAGTACAGAGAAAGTTAAAAAAACCCAACCACTTTTTATTTACCCAGAACAGACTTGGACAACCAGGAAATAATTGCTAAGATAGGGGAAACAACTTTATTTTCTTCTTCAACAACATGTACCTGTTCATACCTGAGGACTATTTGGCAACAGCCAGCTCTCAGACAGGATCATAAGTAAATATAATTTGCATTTTAGCAGCTCAAATTGATTTCCAAACCAAATTAAAGAGGATTAATATCCTCAAAATATGCACAGGGGATGATTTTTTTTTCCCCCAGGCTACATTTTTTTTTTCCTGAAAAAACACATGTTCCTTTTAAAAAAAAAAAAAAAAAAAGGAAACTGAAATAATAGTTCCTAAGCTCAAAGCAATAAAACTGATGTGTAGACTGTATTCTGTCCAAAAGTTTAAGAGAAGCTAAGAAAAAAGAAAAAGAAATCCCGTGCTTGGGAGCTATCAGGTTTTATCTTTCTTGCGAGACTGGTGATGGGACATTCCCGGCCAAGGGCCACGGTTCCACCTGTGGCTCAGGCCCCTCTCTGGGGTGTCTGTGGGTGGGTGACAGACCCCTCTTGGCCACATGATTTGGGGAACAGCCAGGCCCTCAGATTTGGCGGAGGGGCAGCAGTGAGGCAGTGAGGGCCCTCCAGCAGAGCCCGTCCCCTGCACCTCCATGGCAGGCCCTTCCCTCCCTGCCCCAGGGCCGCCGTGGGCCCGGAGCCCTCCTCAGCACCAGGGCTGCTCCCTTCGGCTGCGCAGGAAAGCGGGCAGGAGCAGCTGGCCAAACTTGAGAGAACATTAACATCACTTCTGCTTATTCGTTTTTAAACAGTCCCCAAGGGGTACTGCCAAGGCACACACTGCCACCACTTACAACACAAAACTACACAGTCTTTGTTCCTCTTTTTTGGTTTAAGCAATGGAAAAATAGAGCCACTTGCCCTCCCACTTCCCCCCACTGCAAACCTCTTCTTACAGTCAGATATATTCTTCAGAGAAGTGTGACATTGCCCTTGTACAATGCAGGGGGGGTTCTCACACTAAACCAAGAAGAAACCCTGATGAAGAGAATGAGAAACACCTGCATTTCACATTTTCTAGAAATAAGTAAAACATTTAATAATTAAGAAAGTAGCTACTAGCGAATAATTGCCACAGAGAGTCTTATTAGGGACTTATAGACACAATAGAAGAGCTGTATTTAATTTAGAGTCTGCTCTGCCTCCCTCTCCTCCCCATGCCATTACTTGGGTTTGGGGAGGAAGCAGAGATGAAAAGGAAGGTTTTGCTGTAAGATCGATGCCGAGTTTGGACTGACCAGCATGGCAGATCCACCCAAAATGCAGACAGGTCTGGTAATGCCACCAAAAATACATCAAACACCACAGAGGAATCAGCTTCCCTCCTTCTTCCCTGCACAGATTTAACATTTGGGTAAACTGCCGGATAGGGAATGAAGAATCACTTCACAAAAGAAACATTTATGATCGTGATGTTTATTTTCCAAGTCCAACCAAGAAAAGCCACTGGAAAGATGATTTTATTTCGTCTTATTTCTGCTAGATTCACTGAAAAATGCAGAAAATTCTGAAGTAGGAAAAAATTAACAGCAAGGAGTTTTGAATGGGAGAAGGAGGGGAAACACAGCAACCAAACAACTGAATTCACACATCTGGTCATGTTAAACATTTGCTTACAGGAAAAGAAGAAAGAAAAAAATTGAGTTTTTTTTGATCGATGGAATGAGTGCCAGAGCCCACGTGATAACTTCTAATGATTATTGTTGGGTTTTCATTGCCAAATGAAGTGTTAATGCTAGAGAAATTCATACGAACAAAAGAAAATTAAAGCCTTTTTCCCGCTCTTTTAATGATCATTGGTACCTGTCAAGCCTGTTCGGCTACACGTAACTTCTATTCAGGAGCAGGATGGGAAAGCTAATTTGGGCTTCAGGAGTATGTTTTGTGGCCTTTAAAAGAGAATTCTGCCTACACTGCACAAGTGTTACTGCCAAGAAGGAGCAGTTCCACATCACCTTTAATGAGCTACTGACACACTTTTAGAAATACCCAAATTAAATCCTTTTAAAAACAACCCAAACAAATCTCTACAGAGTAGGAATTATGCACCCAGGATAAGAATGAAAGAAAAGTCCTCCAGGAGAAATAGATCACTCCATGTGCCAACCTCTGTAACTGTAAAGCTTCAGCTAAAAGTCGTGGTGGGTGTGGGACAGTGGCCTCAGAGCTACTCCCAGCTGCCCACATGGGCTGCTTGGGCCCACAGCTTGGTGGGATGCTCCTGCCAAACAGGTGAAGCAGCACAAAAACCAGACTGGAAATGAGTGCAAAACACTTAGGGGGGACACAAGCATCCTGTTGGTGCACTTTAAGCAGAGGAAATAACGGAGCATAGCCGTAGTTTTGTGCTGCCTTAAATCTGGCAATTCTCTCAGTTCCTAGGGAGAAGCCTCACTAAAAACAGTCTGCAGCTTTGAAAGGTTTGTAGTGGAGGTGTTATTGATCTGGACAGGGCTGTCTTTGGTCTGGGATCAACCTTTCAACAACTATATCTTTCAATATTGATCTGATGCATAATAAAATAAAATTTACTTTTTGATCACAGAGTCTTCAAAAAAGACAGTTCATCTTCACATGACTCTTTGTCTATGAAGAGGGTGTAGACCCTTTGTATCTGGCCATTGAAAACTGTTGCAAAAGGCACATATCTTCAAATGATGTATCAGTGTAATAACAATTTTCAGTTTGCAGCAGTGCTTATCCTAAAGGTGAAGTCACAAAAGGTTGAAAAATCATATTCCTCTTGCCCCAGTCAAGAAGATATGTAGTCAAAGCAGACTCAGAGGGAAAAAGAAATTATTATAAAAGTAATGTATATAATTATGCACTGGAACATTAGAGTGTATCATTAAAAAGCAAAGAAGCCTGAAAAGGAATACACAGTGGAAATGTCACAATGCCAAATAAGACTTACAATTAATTGTAATCTAGGTATGACTTTCTACTATAGCTTTAAAGAAGAGGGTAGAGAGGGATTAAAACACTGCATCCAAAATCTCTATAAATTTTATTCTAAGTTTACTATAATTTCAATGGCACCGTAGCCTTAGAAGGCAGAAAAGAAGTTGCCAGTCAAGCCGTAGATCATAGAAGAATTAAGGAAAGCATCAGCACTGCACGGGAAAGAAGAAAGACTGGTTTTGAGGACAAAGCTTTGACCCTTTCAAAAGTTATACCATGAGTTTGTTTAGTAAAAACAGGTATCATTTTCCTAACCACAGCCACTACGCGTGTGTGTCCTACATGGAAGAGAATGGATTTGCATAAGCAGCAGGAAGAGTTTACACACACAAAAGGTTCACTGAATTCATGTCATATGTTTTCAGCAGATCTCAAACAGGAACAATTATGAATTCAAGAAATGTGAAACAAAGAATTGGAGGCTCTTCTGGTAAATTGTCTCTGGGGCACAACAGAAACCAACTAGTAAAAACCTGAGTTTTCCAGTTGCTTTGGAGCTGAAGGAGCCAGGCTGGTGCTGTCTTCTACAGGAGATGCCACAAGTCTCTGTACTAAAGCAGATAGTATGTGCTTGAAGATATGTTTGCAAAACTGAGTTTCCCTTAAATCATTCTAATTTCAGAGACTTCTAGCATTCTTCTCTAATGGATAAAACTGTCTTTGCCAGGGCACAGCCAACATTAGCTTCCCCCAGCCCCTGCTCACAATGCACTGGTTAAAACACAAGAGATTCCTTCAGCTCTGTCAGAGGGCAGGTTGCTTTAGAAACTGAGCTGAACTGCTTTGCTAGCACCACTTTCTTGCCATCTTTTCCACAAACTTATTTTCATAAATTGTGACTGTTAGTACAGAAAGAAACCCATCAAAACCCAGAATCCACAGCTGTAAGTTAAAGTAGGCACCAGATGTAAGTGTAACCCGGTAACAGCCATCTCTGTCAAAAATGTCCATCAGCAGGTGTGATCACCTAACTAGACTGCAAAGTCAGTATAGCAGAGCAGGAGTGTATTTATTTGATCACTTGCTTGAAAAACGCTTACTTTTTTAAACAGTTGTTTATTTCACCTAGAGGAGCAGTCCTCATTTTGCAAAGTCAGAATGTTTCACCTCTTGCAAACATATATTTTTTTCAAGACTGTTCAAGGCAAAGGCATAATGAACCCAGTGAGTGGGGCACTAAACAACAGCCTCGCAATGCAAACAACAGCCCACAGTGCTCTTCACTCAGAAGATCAGCTAGGGTTTTCTGTACAACTACCTATACTATATTCTTCAGCTAGCTGATAGTTACAGAGACCACATCCTCCTCTCCTTTTCTCCCATTCCCAGTCCCTCCTGTGTCATGTA
Source organism: Daphoenositta chrysoptera (assembly GCA_013397915.1). Lineage (NCBI taxonomy): Eukaryota > Metazoa > Chordata > Aves > Passeriformes > Daphoenositta > Daphoenositta chrysoptera. The sequence goes on from VZRO01002278.1 coordinate 155,130, forward strand.
ACATCACAGACGTGTGAAGGCAGAAATAGGTTAATCCTCAGTTACCATTTCTTGCACTTTCAGTGCTCCTGAGAAGCTGGATAGCCTGGCAAACTGCCCTGCTAGCATGGTGTGATCAGAGAGTAATGAAGAGCTCAAGCGTGTGTCCACCAAGAAAAAAAAAAGCCTGATCTTATTTAAGAACTTTACCACAAGCTTCCTTCCACGTTATTTTTAACCTCTTTTGAAACGTATCTCTCCAAATGTCTTTCCCCTTAGCTCTCCAGAGAGGTTTAGCATCACTTCTGTAAGAATAAATTAGTGTTCCATTTGTACAAACCAGAGTCACGCCAAAACTACTACACATATTTTGCCTTCTCCTTTATACACAGCCTACATTCCGGAAAAGTGAGATGCACGGGTTACCTTAGCAGAGGTCTGAAAAGATTTTTGTCCATCTTTTGCCCTAAAGACCTATCAATTAACGTTCAGACTGTCAGAGGTAGAGAAGACTTAGTGGAACATCTGTGTTGGTCAGAGGGAAATCTCAGGTCTGGAACCAGGCACACGCAGTCTGCAATTCCATCCACACAGCCCTGTTATCACACAGTGGCATTAAGGGCTCTTTGCAAATGTGCTCAAAAACCCTACAAATTCTTTCTGTAAGAAAAATCCTGATATCTCTGTTCCAAAGTTTTTTTGGGCCTCAGCCAGAAATCCTCAGAGAGGCATTCCTGAACATCCCTTTAGGATCACTGCACGCCAGTCTCAGGAATTTCTGTGGAAGGTCTACATCTGCTATGACGAGAGGGACTTCTCCAATCACCTGTGCAGCACAAGGCCCTGGCCTCTGGGGCCAAGTGCAGGAACTGGCTCCCAGAGGTTGCTGTCACATCAGGGTGACAAGTGATGGCCATTTGAAGTGAACTGACCTTCAAAGCTTTGTGAATGACAATCTCTGACCCCTGTTATCTTGAAGTGATTTACCCAACCTGTACACAGAGTTGCTCTCTAGTTCATTAACCTTTTTAAGCCTTAAATTTCTAAAAACACAGTATTAATTTAAAATGAACACAACACGCCTAACTCCAATAAAAAGGTCTGCTGTGAAACCACATGTGCTTTTCTCTCCACATCTCAGGTCCCCTTTCATATCACAGCTCACAGATTTTCTTTTCTCTCTTGAATTTTACACACTATTTTTAAGGCTACCTGTTACTTTCTTTTCTGTCCACTATTATTCATCTCTTCAGACCATGACCTGGGATCCAGCAGGTTTTCCACATCTTCAAAGCTTTTATCCCACTAAAAATAAATTCTCAAGGACAAATTACCAAAAGAGTCCAGGAAATTTAGAGAGCCTACACCCACACTAAACCAATAATTACAGCAAAAATAGATCTTTCATGGAGTCTGTGTGAAATAAAAACATATATTTGATATATTGAACACCTATATAACAATATGTGATATATAATATACTATAGAATAGAACAGTTCCAGTTGGAAAGGACCTCCAGTGGAACCCCTAGTCCAACTGCCTGACCACTTCAGGCCACTTTAACCAAAAGTTAAAGCATATATTAAAGGACATTGACCAAATAACTCTTAAAATATGACAGGTTTGGGGCATTGATCACCTCTCTAGGAAGTCTGTTCCAGTGTTTGACAACTCACTTGGTAAAGAAATACTTCCTAATATCTAATCTTATATTTATTTGTATAGTAATAATTACATGAAACATTTATATAATGCTGTGAATTTTTGGTATAAATCCCTAATGCTTTGTTACATCTTTTAATGTTTTCCCATATTTCCTCATGGGTTAAAACAAGTTAATGTAATAGGGTACAACAATCTGTAAACTCTAATGCATGAAAAAAACTCCTCAAAAGGTTGGTTAGCAATAATCTACCAGAAATGCCATCATCAACTACTAACATGAAGTAAAACCTGCAAAAGCAGAATTATTACTTTATTTTTGTTACATGCCTCCCTGGACACCTAATTCTGATAACTGTCCAAGACAAAACACCGGGCTCTGGGACCTTTCCTTCAGGCTTTGACACACAAATAACTCTGAAGTCTCTCTGTTCGGGTTTCATTTAAGACAGAGATAACTTGTATATTTTGAAACAACCATCCTAAATCATGAACTAGTACCTGAAACACCATTTCACAATAGTTAACCTAAGAATTTGAAACCAAGAAGAGTACACTGAGGTTAAGAGGTGTTTGACCAGTTAACCTAAGTTAAGAAGTGAAAAAATGGCACATTTATTAACACTGAAGGAATCTGCTAAGCAAAAACTCACAAACTTGCCCTTACCCTTTCAACGCGTGGCTGCTCAAATTGAAAGCAGCCTTTTCACAAAAGAAGGCAGCTGGGTACTGCTGCCATCTAAGCAGGTCACCAGAAGCATCTATAAGTTAAGCCTTACCACATATTCCCTTTGAAACCTCTTTTATCCATTCCCTACTTTCAAATAACCATATTTACTCAAAATTGATTTGTAAATTACATTTTTTTTAACGCAAAAATCCTAAGGGTAAAATGGCCCAATATAAGTTTCAGACTCTGAGAGGAATAACCCCCATTAATTTTGAGCATATTTCTTAAACTTTACCTGAGCAGAGAAGTCAATTAGCTTTGGAAGCAACAATTTACTTCCTTCTTCACTCTTCAGAAAATCCAGCAAACTTCCTGTTAAAACAGAGAAAGATTAACCCAGTGCAGCTTATTACAAAAATAAAGGTCACATTGGTTCCCCAATTTTCTGGATCACAAAATTGATGCAGTGAAGTGTTTTGATGTATTTTCAAGTTGACTACAGTAAGACAGTCGCTTTGCATAATTTAACGACAGCAACACCCAAATCAGAATGTCAGACATTCAAGTTTTGCCATTTTCCTGGCTGTAGAAAACTCCCATCAGATCATCCCTCAGCTCAATGGTGTTGAGTTTGATAAGCACCCTCCTCTATGGACCATCAGGAAAGCTGTCTAGGAGAATCACTTACAGCAATCCTTTCCCAGTGCCTCAACATTTGGTCATGAAGTTACCAACAAAATTACTTGAAAACAGAACAAAACAAGAAAAGCTACCACCCAAGATAATCTGAGAAGGAAACTTTGCATATTTTGTGTAGTAATGTTCTCTAAAGTCCTTTTCTAGTAGTGCAGCCATCCTTGCAGGACCATTCCTCACTCATCTGATTACACACACCTTTATCAATTCAAGGCCCACATCAGGCAATTCCTAAGGTTTATTTTAATTGTCTTGCTACGATACCAGAAACACAGATAGGAAGGGAGTCCAAAGGAACCAGGGCTATTCTGGGGGTTATCCTCTTGATTCAGAAACAGTTGAAAATGCTGCATTTAAGAAAACTGTAAAAATTATTTATCTCACAAATGCAGCAATGAATCACAAAATTAAAGCCTCAGCCCATCTTAAGGAGAGGTCCTCCTTCCCTTAACATCTGAATATTCAAAAATAACACAATCATTCCTTTCTTTAAAAAGAAAGGGAACTAGTTTAGGAGAAGCAGAAGAGTTCACTAAAATATTGCTTGCAGATTGTTGTGGTTTAACCCCAGCCATCAACCAGGCCCCACACAGCTGCTCACTCACTCCCCACCAGTGGGATCAGGGAGAGAATTGGAGGGGTAAGAGGCAGAGAACTCATGGGCTGAGATAAAGACAGATTACTAGGAAAAGGAAAAGCAAAAGCTGAGCACACCAGCAAAGCAAAACAAGGAATTAATTCCCTGTTTCCCATGGGCAGGCAGGTGTTCAGCCATCTCCAGGGGAGCAGGGCCTCAGCACATGTAATGGTTACTGGGGAAAACAAACACTGTCACTCCAAATGTCCCCCCACTTCCTTCTTCTTCCCCACACTTTATATCCTGTGCATGATGCCACATGGCCTGGACTATCCCTTTGGTCAGTTGGGGTCACCTGTCCTGGCTGTGTCTCCTCCCACCCTCCCAGGCACCCCCAGCCTCCTCACCAGCCTGGCAGCCCAAAAAGCAGAAGCAGCCTTGGCTCTGTGCAAGCCCTGCTCAGCAACAACAAAAACATCTCAGTTATCATCACTGTGTTCAGCACAAATTCAAACCACAGCCCCACACCAGCCACTGGGAAGAAAATTACCTCAGCCCAAATCAACACGCAGATCCAGTGTTTTTCTCACCTTTTGCCATGAATTCTGTTATAATGTAAATAGGTTCTTCTTTGGTCACTACAGCATAAAGCCTAACAAGCTTATCATGCTGAAGTGTTTTCATGAGGTTGGCTTCCTCCAGGAAGGCTTGCACAGACATTGTTCCAGGCTTCAGAGTCTTCACAGCCACTTTTGTACTGTTGTGATAGTAACCTACAAGGAGAGAACACGATCAGTGCACTTGAAGTCACTCTGCACCCCACAGTGTCCCGACCAGCAGGAATTTGTAAAGCAGGTGAGGCTGGATTCCAGGAATAGCTAAGAGCCTGAAAGTAAGTGCCAGATGTAGCACAAATATTTATGCTAGAATTCCTTTTTATTTTGCAGCTTATACAGCACTGCAGAGAAAATGATCCATTCCCTATTTTTGGAAATCAGTTACCCGAAAAAAAATAAAGCAAGCAAATGATCTTACTTCATACCAAGTTTCCATTCACAAGTAGCCCATAAAATACTTGGTCAAGGCATGTTTCAATGATTGTCCACTTTAACTGCCTCAGAACAATAGACTCCACGGACTGACTGCAAGATTCTGAAGTACCTTAAATCCCACGATTACACTTATTTTATGCATGCCAGTCTCATGCTTATAGTCCTTCCTGTAACCCTTAGTGCTGAAAATGGAGCATTACGGGAAAGTGCAGTCAAATGGTTCTCGTGACCGACAAGGACACGCTGCCAGGACTGCAATCCTGCAGGGTTCAGCACTAGATTTAAAACGTGATAACTTCTTATCACACAGCCCATGCCAAGGCTGGAGGAGACTGTGGCTCATTTCTCTGTTTATCAAACCTTCTAATGTAACATTCTAACCATATAAAAAGCAACTATCAGTAAAGAGAAAAGCAGTGAATTATTTTCAGATTTAATGTTTTCCAAACATTCAATAAATGTTAAAATAGCTTTAAAAAAATAGAGCAGCAAGCACTGATCCTAAAGTTTATCTTGTTAAGTCATTTAATTTGAAAATTAAAAGAAATAAAAGAGAGAGAAAGAGACAGGGATATAAATGCAACTTTTATCCTCCACCATGCCTATTGCAACATTGTAGAAATATTTCTCAGAAGAGGTAAAACTTTCATGACTCAATGAAATTGCCTCACTTCCTTATTCAGCAACAATCCGAATCATCACCATGATGGACACACCTCTAAATTGGAATCCACCATTTTCTTATGCTATTTATCATGCAACAAAAGAAATCAGTGGCAAACCAAGGACCTAGTTTCCACATCTTAAGTGATTGCTCTAACCACTGCATCTTTTTTTGAAGAAGGATCATCACCTGAGAAAAGCCACTATGCCAATCACAAAATATTCACCTGCATGATTATTAAATCTATTTTTTTTCAAACATGGGCAGGTCAAAACACAACGAAGAAATTTCTCTAAGTTACCTAATAGCAGGAAATTACAGCTACAGGTCAAATTTGTTGTTAAAGCTGAGGTATATGATTTATATCTATCAGAAAAACAGATCTTAAATATACTTCTCTCTGTTTAGGAAGCAGAAAGATTATTTATATCGTTTCTACTATTCTATCCCATATCCTAAAACAGAGCTTGAGCTCCACTTTCAAATTCTTGAATTCTCTAGTGAACATACTAACTAATACAACTATTTTTGTGAAGCACTTATGACCAACACACTTAACATTAACTATGTAACAGTATTTTACATTCACTGAAAATATCCATCAAACTCAGGGATTTTTTTACAGAAAATTTGCTTTACTACACCACCCCTGTGATACTGAGGTTTTCTGCTGCAAAAAAAAATGTCTATCCTGACCCGCTGGTGGTAACATACAAAACAAATAGCTGGTGAGAGCAGTAGAGATAACTGATCTTGATTTCTCTCATGCTCATTTATTTCATCAGGTATTGGGAGGGATGGGACACCAAAACAAGGTGGCCATGAACTCTATGAGCACACCCTATTTCTAACAGCTGCAGAAGAAAATACACTTCCAAAGCACATATTACTTATATTCTAATTCAGAGGTTATTAAATAAGAGAATCTTTTACACCTGAGATGCAAGCAAGATGTGGCTCATTAATAAAATACACCATAATGGCGGCATTTGCCTTGTTAAATTTCCTCTTAGCCCTGCTTGAGAATTCTCTTCATGGATTATTAATACCACAGAGCATCATGATTCACATCATATCAGTTCACACTAGGAACAAAAATGCATAAAACATAGACCCTGCTCTTGCAGTGCTGCTCTGGTTCATCACATCACTAAAGTAGCTGCCCAGATGCACTGAACTCCTGGTCTAAAAACCTTTCATACCATGGCAGGAAGTCAGTTTCTTTGCAGTTTTAGCTACTGTTACAAATCAAATGTGAAGCAAGCAAAAGTATGAAAGTCTGAGGAGCGTGTGATGATGTCTCACACAATGAGCCATGTTCTTCTCTACATGTTAGAACTGAATCCTCCAAAAAATTTAGTGTTTTGGGTATTTATTTTGGAGTTGATTACTCTTATTTTGACAGAGTAGTATCTTGCACAGTCAGGTTGTCCCCAGATTCTTGAATGGGCTCAATCAGGCCAAGGTGTTATACGAACTTATAACAGCCAATTGAGGTTGATCCTACCATTTCTGAACAGGACTGAAGATGGACAACTTTGTGAACAAGCCTGTAGAATGCAGCTTTCTCCTTCCTCTACTGTTGCAGTAATTCCCTGCAGGGTGTGCTGAGAACAACTTGTTAGCCCTGTGGAGGTACGACACTGCTAGAAGACTGAATGGCTGGAGCAGTTACTATTGGAGGAGGTAGTGGGGGAGAGACTGAGGAACTGCAGCTTCTCTGCCTCCAACTGCACATCAGCACTTCACTCCTCCACCTTCTACAGCCACCACTCAGCTGAGAGCAGAACAATGCAGCAGTGCTCCATCTCTCACTCATCTCCACACAGCCCACTGAATGTGAAGGCAGAAAGCCCAGGCTGCAGCTTTCTAACCACTTCCATGGTGCAGTGCATGTAGTGTGAACACAACTCTGCCGTGCTGTCTCCATCCATCAGGTCAGCACAACTGATGACCAAAATGCACACATAAACCCTGACTCAGTAGCCTCAACCCAAAAAATCTCTATAAAATGCATAAAATTGCACTTGTTTTGATAGACAAAACTGGAAAACTGATAGCAACTTTTCTCTGTGTAAAAGCAACGCTTCAGAGTTGGAGGAGATTCACCTGCCCATTCCATAAGACAGATTCTCTGCACAGGTCATCCAGAAACACAGCCAAGTGCTTGGGGCATATGGAGGCCGCCTGCTTTTTGTTCTTAGGGTTTTCTTACTCCTTCCATAATTTAAGTTAATTCTCTCCAAAATGTTCAAGAGGAAGATGTCCACATGGAAGCCCAAATATAGTTATAGAAATACTAAAAAGAAAATACTACAGAAGTTATACTTGCATATCTTGTTGTTGCAGTATCACCATTATCTCTATATTCACATATTTCTCAGAATCACAGAAGGGACCTGTGGAAGGCATCTGTGTCCAACACCCCCAGGGGCACCTAGAGCTGGTTATCCAGGTTTGTGTCCCGTTGGCTTTTGATTCTCTCCACGAATGGAGACACCACAGCCTCTCTGGGCAACCTCTGCCAGTGCTTGGTCACTCACACAGTGAGTGGGAGGAACCTCCTGTGCTTCAGTTTGTGCCTGTTGCCCCTGGCCCTGTCACTGGGCAGAGCCTGGCTCCATCCCCCTTGCATACCTCCTTCAGCTATTTACATAACTGATAAGATCCCCCTGAGCCTTTTCCAGCCTGAACAGCCCCAGCTCTCTCAGCCTTTAATCAAAAGAGAGGTGCTCCAGTCCCCTCATCATCTTTGTGGCTCTTCGTTGGACTTTGTCCAGTAGCTCTACATCTTTCTTTACTCAAAAGCACAATTCCTTGGAGTGGGACACTGTTTTCCCTCTGAAACCACAATTCTAAGTATTCTTTATCATGAAGAAATTTATTTAGTAATTAAACCATGGACCAACATTTCTCTCTAATTCACACGATGGCTGGAAAATAATTTTGCTCTCTGTGAGGAGGCAGTGTAACAATCAGCTCTTGAATCAGGAGAGTGTAGCAACCAGATTATTTCTCAGTACCCTTGCATAACTCCCCAAGGCCCTGGGTGATCATTACAATACACAGTGTTTGCTGATACCTTGCACCACACAGCTGATTTAATATGCTTTTCCAGTGTGAACTTCCCTGGTTCTAAGATTAACCATGCTCCTGATTTGAGAGGATCTGTGCCATGCAAATCATCTTCTTTCACTTAAGAAAGCAAAGAAGAGGAAATGCAGCGATAGCTTTCACAGTACATTAGTTTTTCTCACAGTGCAGCAATTCAGACATAGGGTTCAGGCCCAATTTAGACGTTAAAATAATGACACAAACAAGAGGAAGCATCTTGAAGCAGAAATACCCTTTCACAGTTTTATTCCTTTCTGTGTGTGTGTGCAGAAGTAGTTACTTCTCAAAATTATCTGCATTTTCAAGCAGGTGATTATGTTGTACCACAAAGTCTTCCACAGTGTTTCAGTGTAAGTTAAACATTTGTTGCCCTGGTTCAGTAGACAGAAATAACTGCACAATGGTTGACACTTGTCCTGACTAGTATCTAAACTGTCATTCATGTGTATCATAGCTAGAGGGTTTCTCAAGCCGTTTCTCATGAAGGCAGATAAAAGGCTGAACTTGCCTATATTATAATAAAGAGATGTGCAGCTTGCACTTTTTACATGATTTATACCAGAAGATTGCACTTATGGCTGAATTAGAGCCTTCTGATTGACACTGCAGTTGTGTGTGTGTAATTTGCCACTCAAACAGCACCAGTCTGTGCTTTGCTTTTCTAAATGAGAGCATCTCTTCAGAGCAATGACATTCCTGTCAGACTGACACATCCCATGGATTATCAGAGACCCCTTCATAGCTTTGTGTCTTCTAGCAAGCTTTGGGACATACACTTTTAAGCTGCTCAGAAATGCTCTGTGTATAGAATCTTAGGCCTTAAAATTAATCATAATCATCATCACAATAATCTGATCTCTTATTATAACTGTAACAAATTTATTCCTATTTAAACATAACATCCCAAAAAGAGATTCAGGGGAAGGCCAAGATAATGATTTGGCCTGAAAAAACATCTTAATGAAGACTTTGGGAGGAAGATATAGTTTACCTCAATTTTTTTTCCATTTTTTTCCTTGAAAAGACACCAAAAGGGTTTGTTCCACTTCCTTGTCAGGTATCTACCCCCTTTTACAAAGCCCCTCTCCTCACAAGAAGGTGCATTCTGGCCCTGATTTTGCTGTTTTACAAGTATATAGGACCAGGTTCACGTCTACTATTTTTTTGAATGACTCTGAAATGACATTTCCTTTGGAGTTAAATGCTCATTTCTAAAGAATAAACTTACCCATCCAGACTTCTCCAAACTGACCAGCTCCAAGTTTCTTCACTAATTTAATTGATTCCCGTGGAATTTCCCATGCATCTTTATCCCATGGTTTTTGAGGTTTGGGACTAATACAAGCTTTTTCCAACTTTCTGCATAAGCCATCTGATTGCCCTGGTGTTCAAAGAAAAAACAAAATACAGAATACATTACATTTCTGTGCCTCACGACTCGAGATAAATATGTTTTAATTGCAGGTGTGCACTAACCAGTTCACAATAATGTTCAAAATAACCAGATGCTATGATGGAAATGTAGCCTTTCTGGTGCTTTCACAAAACTTTAAGTGCCTCTGATCTGAAATTTTGCATACAGAGACAAATTTAATAAAGAAGTATCACACACGTCTGGTTACTGTCAGATTATTAAGGGGTTTTAGTACAATTTGCACCAAATAAATACAATATCAGATCTTATTACTGACACTGTGTTGGTTAAGATGCACATTGGAGTCAGGTTTGGGACCTGTATTCTGAATTTGTCATTAAATTTTCTTGCAACATGATTTCAGACAGATGTGCATGCAAGCATAAGTAGGTCAACATTATTTTTTCTCCAGACACTGACCGGCTATAACTTTTATATAAATGTTGAATAATTCTCAGGTTTTCCAGCTGTGCTGAACAGCTAGCACACATATCTAACTATTCAGAAAAATTTAATGGCCAAGTGCTCAAAATGGCCATTTTGTTTTGTCTTTCTTCCCAGTTACAAGTTACAAGATTAAAAAACCTGTATTTTGGAGTGATCCAGCAGGAGGTTATGGTGAATGAAAAATCAGTTTTGCAGCTAAAACATAGGTAGACCTGTTCCTTCTTCCCCCCTCATTTATTTTCTAAAATAAATGTATACATCCTATGTGGGTGCAATTTTATTTCTTTGAAATATATGGAATATTTCTTCTTTTAAAAATAAATAATTAAACAAATACATTTACAGGAAAAATAAAACCAGTTTCACACTCAACACCAGGTACAAGATGACATTCACAAGTCTATATGTATTTCTGCTAATTATAAATAAAAAATTACCCTTATATAAAATACTATTTTATTTATTTATTTATTTATTCTTTTATTTATTATTACTACAATGCAGGAAAAGTCTTATTATAGCTTTGCATCACCCTAAGTTTGATGAATTGTTTTATAAAGCTAGTCTTCATTTCACAATGGTATGCCACAGAGCAACCAGCATTACCTCTGGTTATGATAACAACAATACTTGGGTTCCAATCAGTCTTACTTTATCTTTGATAACATGCATGCCCAAGTTATTTAGGAAAAAAAAAAAAAGAAAAGAAAAACTTTGAAACAAAAGAAGAAAGCATTTATTTTCCTTCACAGGAAATAATGGCTGCATTCTATTAAGTAATTCACTAACTGATCTAACTTACTTTGATAATGTTTGATCATATCATTGATGTTAGGAAAAGTTATTCTTGGAGAGATGTAAAATCCTCCATTGTCTAGACTCCTGATTTTGTAGTGCTTAATAACATCGCCATGGTCCGGATCATAGTCTCTTATAGAGAGGGAATAGCTGCCTGTGGATAAAGAAGGAATGATCATTAACAGATAGCAAAAACCTACAGTGTTCACACATGCACAGTTCAGCCTAAGAAAATTGCCATGTTGTCTGCTTTTCTTTTTACTCCCTTATTTCCTGAAAAAGCATTTTGCAATCAACAGGAGGAAGTTAGCCAATAGCCAGCCCTGAACCGGTCACCAAAATGCTTACAGTCACACTTTCTTTTTCAATCTTATTCAACAAACTCACATGTTCCATTTTCCAGGCAGCTCTACATTCAGTGCCCAGTTTTGCAGAAAGTCCCCCAGCTTGAGTAGAAGTGGCTGGGAGAGCAAGACCAGGGCTACCACCCTACTCAGGCAGAAGCTGCAATTTGGAGATCAGCATTTTGAAAAAGGAACATGGTGTTTGTCATGGGTCAACTAGCAAAAGGATAATATGGAGATGGCTTGAGGCATACAGGAGGGACAGCAGATCTGTTGATCTGCTAGATCTGTTGATTCCTAGGCAGTCCTAGGAACTAAGGAGCCTAACATCATCTGGAATTTAAACTGGGGCAGGAGAGCATCTACCCTTAGCTACAGCACTCTGTTTCTTCTACTTGTACAATTCTTGTCCGTTTTCAAAGGATAAGAAACCATCTTATCCCCTTATCTCTCCTCACACACATAGCCAGTGATACTGGGGGGTACTTTGTCTTTCTCTCTGGACCCTATGGAGAATTTAGGAAGTTTTCCTTTGAGAACTTCATTTAGGAGTCTTCAGCTGAGAGCACAATGATATGGGCCCATTACAGAGTGATACCTAGTCAAGAATCTGCAGTACTAGGGCCAAAAAAGATACCCTGTGGAGTGGAGAGTCATGATCTGCTGAAAGGCTTCACGTGTCTTCCTCTGGAGGATGCCGTGTTACAGCATCCAGCTGGAATATCCATCCAGACTACTGTCAGAGTCCAGAGGCTGGGGCAGGACTTCCTGTGCTCTCCTCAAAGTCCCAGCTGAAAAGCCTGGAGACTTCACTAAACTTTTCAGCACAAAGAGCTCTGTTTACAGCACAAAATTTTACCAAAAAGCTTTCTGAAAAGAATCCCACTACACTGTAGAAGTGCAAACCCCCCTTATGCACTAACTACAATTTAAACTTGTAGCAATGGGTACAGACCCAATAATGGAAGACTATAGAATGCAGCAGCTACTATTACAGTAAGATGTCTTTCAGTAAAGGAGTTACAAACATTAAGAAAAGATGCCACTTCATTCATTGCTACTTCTTGTCAGTGTAATCACACACATACACTTTTTTTTCCTTTGTCTCAACTTTGGGTGTTAGCCTGCAACTCTCTCCTCTCTCTTTCTGGTAATTTTCTCATTCTTCTCACTCCTACAGAAGTGTAGAAAATTCACACAATAGGATGCAGTGCGACTACTCCACACCCAGTGCCATCTGGTGCCAATTTTTGTGTAGACTGACTGCGTGTTTTTATCTCTACATCAATTCCAAAGTAACCTACCCCAAACCCTACCTTTTAATGTTTCACTTTCTCTGATAAGGAAAGCTCCAGGACCATTTCCAGGAGCCAGGAGTTGTCTTTCAGCATCTTTTCGGGTTATGTCTTTGAAGAACCATCTGAAAAGTATTTCAAAGAGTTAGAACCACCTCTTTCCCCACCCACAAAGGATACCCCACCAGGGTGAAGAAGCTTGCCAGTATTTGGAGACTGGGAGAACTTACTCTTCTGTCTCCAGGGTGTTTACTTTTGCTACATAGTTGCTGGGAATAAAACCTTCTTTTCTTGTGGTGAGAGATTTTGCTCTCCACCATTCTCCGGATCTGAAACACAGAAACAGTAGTATTCACAGGAAAGAAAAATTATAAATTGTTATTTAGGTTCTAGTCTGCTGAGAGATTTGCCCAGGCTGGAGAGAAAAGCACAATCTTTCCTCTCAAGTCAAGGCCCTGAGAAGCCATTGGCTCCATTGGATCAATGTTTGGTCACTGTTACTGAGGGCAGCTGCCAAGTCAGAGAATCAGAGACTCAAAAATGCTTTGGGTTAGACGGGACCTAAAATCATCTCTGTCATGGGCAGGGACACCTTCCACTGCAGCAGGTTGCTCAAAGTCCCATGCAACCTGGAATAACTCCATAAAACATTTGTATTATCCTATGTAAGGGAGCTCACTCATCATTCATACACCCATGGTATGAGTAGGATATCAAAGCTCTGTAGAGGGAATCAGATGAGGCCAAAGAAAACCTGCAATACAACCAGTATTGTCATACTTACTCCTCAATAACTCTCAGTTTTTCTCCTTTTTTGAAGGACAAGTCCTCTTCATGAATGCCTTCATAGGGATACAAAGCTACCACAATGACTCCATGCTCCTCTGCATCTGCAAAAGTAGAAAGACAAAGGCACATTCAACATCACTTTGCAGGCCAACATGGGCACTGCATGCAGGTGAGAGATTTCTATAGAAACATACCTTGACTGACAAACCTCTGTCCTGGTAAGAGCTGTGCTTCTGCATTGGCCTACAATAAAATATGTCTTTAATTAAGCAGTTTTAGATCTTTGTGATGATCTTAAATTACAATTACATACTATACAGTTGCTTTGGTATCATCTCATATGTCTTAAATTAAAAGGAAATGCTCAGATTTTCCCCCACCATTCTTCAAAATATATATTTTATATATAAACACAAATTATTTATATGACAATCTAAAAATATAGTAAGTACCCCCTAGATTTTAAATTGAGCAGTTCAGACCTTGTGAAGGTATGGCACAAGCTGTGGATAGGAAGTTCACAGCTTTGGGACTTCTGCTGAAGAGGCTTGGGTAGGGCACTTAAGCAGGACAGTTATTACCATGTAGCTGTCATGCTAAAGAACTACAAGCACGGTTATGGCACTAAGACTGTGCAAGAAAAAAAAAAGAGTAATTAAAAAAAAAAATAGTTTGTGGTGCGTGTTCATCGGCTGAGAGCACACTGAGTTCACTGTGTCAGCTGGTGAGAGAGGAGAGAAGGGAGCCATTGACACCCGCACAGAGCAGATCCCTGAACAAGGGCAGTCAGGAGATACGGTTTCCTCAGCACAGCTGAGAAGATGGGGAAGAAAAAGGTACCAGTCACGTTGCAAATTAGCAAACCCTCTCGGTACCCAGCAGGATTCCCCATCCCAGCACCCTTCCTCTCCAACGGTGGGCAGCACACACGGAACACATCAGGCTGTTCCTCCCGCAGCACTGTGCTGCTCCCTTCTCCACTGCACCCTTCTCTCCCCTCCCCTCCTCACCTACACACCTCACACAAGGCTGAGCAGTGGCTTTCAGCGAGTAAAGCTGACTAGAGCTGGTAAAGAACCACCCATGATTACTTCAGCCTTTGAATGGAATAACCAACACCTGGATCCCATAGCTATTAAAAACCCAGCACCAATGCTTTTAAAAATGGATCTAAACGACTTCAGGTTTTCTAATGTCATCTAGCATTCTTCTACAGACATAGTTATATCCCCTCAAGCATTGCCAAGTTACTTTTTTTATGTAAAAACATTTTTTTATGACAAACATAAAGTAGCGAACCACCATGTTTTAATTTTTATTCCTCTAGGTAAGTTATTTATTGAGGGTGAAAGCCCAGTTGTGGATTAATGATAATTTGAATTTTTCCATGCATATGCTTTGGATTGAAATTTAAGTTATGCCAGTCATGCTTTGTTCTTGCTACAGGAATTCTCTCCTGAGACTATCTACTTACTGGCCTTTGCTGTTTATTGGACGTTGGATCCCTCACATAAATAGTTCGTTCAGTTTTACGTACTGGTTGATTCTTCAAATCTAGCCCATCTCCATGCAGATTGTCTTTCCTTTTTGATTTTATACATCCCATATTTCCTGTTGAAATAAAAAAGGTATTAAACAAAATCATTGTGCCATAAACCAAGCCCTTTCCCATGAAATCATCTGGGCTACATAGTAAAAATGTGCTTCCTTTTCATACACAAATAGTTCATGGGAAAAACAACTGAAGGTTAGGCCCACACACCGATAGCTCTTTTCTGTTGCAAAAGAAAGAAATTACCTCGTCTCAATGCACAGATGAAGTAAATAGTTATTTACCATTTCCACAACTTTAGATTTTGTATTTTCTCCCCAATCTACCCTTCCCTGCCCAAAGCCCTTGTATCTTTCTGATACTTCTCTGAGCTTTGGAATAGATATAACAAAAATGCAATTATTGTAGTGATAACTTTTATCTGTATATTTTGAAGACAAGACTGCTTTGGAAGACACGGGAAAAAATTCCTGTCCAAATTACGAGAGCTGCAGCTGGAACTAGCAATGCCTGTATCTCCCCACTTCATTTTGCAGATGCCAGTCTAGCAGGGAGCTCTCTTTGATTCAGATCCCTGTCTCACCAGAGGCTGATGACTTGTGCAGTCCCAGCTCCATGGCAAACACGCTGCTACTGTGACCTTCAGTAATGCATCTCCTTGTTCACACACACGTTAGAGCAGCCTAAAATAGCTGATGTGTGTGCCAGTGATGGCAAATCACCACACAAGTATTTATTTTTCAGTATAATTTAGAAGGCTAATCCTTCTCTCAGGATGTGCATCCATGCTAAATCAGATAAAATACAGCTGTTAGCATCTACATGACTGGAACCTGACTGCTAATCCCGTGATACAATTACACAGTACTCCAGCAAATACATATACAACATTATCTCTACATTCCTCCCTCCGAGGAGAGTAATTATACTTACTCTTCAAAGAATCCACTATGAATGTTTTTCAACCCTCTCCTTCCTTCCTCTCTCCCTCCTTTCAGGTCAGTGCTCTAATGCTGGGTTCACAGTCACATTTTCCCTTGCAGGCACACAGTCTCACTCCCCCCCCTGCCCTAATTAATCTTTAAAGCCAGTTCTTTGAAGAACAATGTAAAACCTAAAATAAGAGCTCAGTGCAAATACGGGCTCAAGTAAACAAACACAGCTGGAGAATCTGAAGCAGATTGTAACACTGTCATCCCACTTTTACCTTCATTTCTAGGATAGAAAATGTCATCATAGTGAGCAGTTAAAGTAGTAGTAGAAGTGTCCACCAGCAGACACAACTATTTCAATGGGACAGTGCCTTACATCCCTGCAGGTACAAATATTAACCACTCTGGTCTGGGTTCATGTTAAGACTCATACTTTTGTAGCAATACCTATGATAAACACAATCCTAACTGATTACAAAAATAAACCAAGGCAACAAGCTGTCCCACATAGCAAGTCTCAGCTTCCAACATCACCTTCATTTAATGTCCTATCCTGCCACTGAGAAGCACTACATAATGACACATGCACTGCTCTATCCATAGTCTGAGTGTTTTCTTCTAAATGTGAGTTTTCTTCTAAATATTCCTCTCCTACCATTTCTGCAAAGTATCTGTCACCTACTGCCAACAAGTCTTGAATGTCCATAAGATTTCAGCAGCGATGCAGTGAACTGTGATACTGGTTTAAAGCGGGATTAGAACCCATCACTCCCCTTCTCATCTTCTCTTGAAATAAAAGGAATCCTACCGAAAATCAATAGGCACTGACCAGGCAGAGAACAGAGTCTCCTCTTCTTGAGTGTCAACATTTCAGTGTTCCCATACTTATTTGAAAGCACTGGAGCACATCTTCATGCAGGAGCTTCCCTTAGTAGCAAAAATCTTTAACGCTAAATTTTAATACTTTAATTTTTTTAATGCTTAGCTCCATGTGGGTTACACACTAGTTGTTTTGCAATACTGAGAAGGATTTTAAAATTTATTTTATTTATTTATAACTGTAGGTATGTAGATGACTCTTGTTCTGTCATTAATGGTCCATGTGAAAATTCTGTACACCCACAGGCAGACTGGTGTTTGCAAATTCACCCTAGACATCACCATGCCCAGTGTTTAATTACCTGCTGTATCTGCAAGATCAGGTATTTATCCACTTAAGTGCTAACCTTTTTGCTCTTGAATAGTCCTGCTTCTACAGAACAAACAGCTGAAGTGGAGGGCATGAAGTAATTTGATCTAAGTTGTCAGCCAAAAATCCCTTTCCCTATTCCTGTAAGAAAGCTGAGCACATCTTTAGAGACTGCAGCATGCCCAGTGCCAGTGTAAACTCAGAGAAAAGCATTTTTAGTCAGATTTCTTTTCTCTAGCTGAAAGCACATGAACAGCTGTAAGTTAAACCTGCTGTGAGGGTGTGCTGATAAGCTCAAGGTTGGCATTTGTTCATGATAGTAACAACTGATCAGTAATGTCAATGTAGAGGTGCTTTGAAATCACACAGAAGTTTACTTGATGTCATGTGCAATCACACAAATACAGTTTGTGAGATGACCCCTGTGATGGCTTCAAACAAAGAGAAGGTCCTGAGCCTCATCAGGAAGCACTGTTTTTTCTGGGTTCCTTTCCTCACAGAGATCAAAGTCCACAGTCCCCACAGGACTTAGGTAGTTCTGCATGAGCAAAAAGCCCCAACAGTTGGTGCTGAAGCCCACAGCTGGTTCAAGGGGGTTATTGCCCCTTTTACTCCAGTATAAAGCCAAGGATTGAACATTGAGTCGGAGCCAGTCGATAACAAGGATTTCCCTAAAGGTAAGGCCCACACTGCACCCTCCCAAAGCAGCCCCGTTCTTGCACTCCAGTTTTGCTCCACAACACGGATTACAGCTTAGCATGTGGGCAACTGCTTCACGAGTGGGATCCTGACCTAACTAAAATGCCAGTGCAGGGAGGGGGAAGTTCATTCATGCATAAATAAAATATTTCACTTGGTTTAAAATGTTTATTTGCCTAGTGCTCTGTTGCCGTGCCACAAGGAAGTGTTTTGTGCAGATAAAAAGAGAAAGAGAATACAGTAAGCAAAGACCGATACAGAGAGCACAGCACCACTGCAAACCAAACTACATTATTCTTTATCAGAGACTAAAATAATTAATACATCAGAGAAAATGCTGCCAGTCCCTACTCAGATGTTTGCCATTCCAACAGTTCTGCAATGCAGGAGACACTACTTCATATTCATGCTTTTCATTTATTGTCCTGTCCACACCTCGAGACATGAAAGATAAACACTGAATTAAAAGAAATTCTATTTAGCATAGCTGCTAAACTTTATAAATAGATAGCTAAAAAAGTAACAGCTTCTCTTCTAACAAAGAGCATACTGTAGTTCATGGCTAAAACATCAGCACAAGTACTTAGGTTAACAACTGCAGCATGGGGACAAGAATCTAACTTCAGGCACCCTTCAAAAAGCCACAGGGGCATCCATCAGAGCTATCACACAGAACCTCTACAGCACGTTTTTCCAATACACTGATTTTGATGTCTACATTTGCCTTGAATTTCCCCTCTGAATCCCCTGTTTCATCTTGCTACTACAGTACTTGGGTCTTAATTCCAAAATGGTTTGGGGGGGAGTGGAAGTCATAAACAAATGCAGCATTCTTCCAGGGTTAATAGTGCTGTCTGTCCCCAAAATAGAATTGCTTTACATACCTTTTTCTACACTTCCAGCAGGGTAATGTGTCTGAAGTCACACCACTTCCTACTGCAAGCAGTCAAGTTTTGTGTGACCACCACCTGTCCATCTACCATCAGCAGCATTTGAGGTTTCATTTCCTCCCAGTGCTTACCCTTTGCATCATCTACAAAGGTGATCTCATTTTTCGTTTTGTTTGTGCTCATAACCATTCTCTTCCTTGTGATTTTGTTACATACAACATATACGGTGCATATTAGAAATTATTTCCTAAAAAACCCACCTGTCATGTCTGGTCTTTTCTCAATCAAAGTCATGTCTTCATGAAAATGATTCTCAAATCTTCACAGATTATACTTTGGCTTTTCCAATAATAAAGTAACTTTTAAAATAATTAGAACTCCAACACTGAGCATACAAACCCTATTTTATCAAATAAATATGTATTTTATCCAATAAATATCTGTTGTTCAAAAGGTCAGTAATCATGTGTCTAAACACCAATTTCCTATATGGCTTAGGGTTTTAACAGATGTATATATATATATATAGGTATTTTAACAGGTATATAAATAAAATAAATTTATATTCAATTGAGTTCGAAGAGTAAACTTCATTTAAGCCACAAATTTCTTATGCATAAGAATAAGAAAAAAAAATTAAGACCCCCAACTTACTCAGAGTCTTGAATGTTGCTTTATCTTTAAACTTCTGAACCAAAGAACAGGAAGCAACTGTTTACATCTATATATAAAAACCCAACTGGTCTCACACCTGGAGCTTTAAAGCAGTTTAGAGAGCAGCAAGTAAATAGTTTTATTTTTAATACTTCTTTCAAAAATTGAGAATAATACGTTTGCCTTCCTGTTTTAGATGTTTCATTCTGGCCTCTAATGCCAGTTAGTTTGTTGCTACTTCACAAGTTATAGTCAGAGGTAACACAGTGATGTCTTCATCAGATCTCCTGAGCTCCTCTGCATTTCCCTCAAGGTCAAGGCAGAAGTGTCTCGAAACTCAGAGTGATCAACTTAGATTAAAACTGCTGGGGAGGAAAGATCATAAGTCTGCTCTGCTCAAGGGCTCAAACACCTGCTTTCTCAGAACCTCATGCTTTGATCAACTGTTCAAATTTATAATTCTATGGAGAAAAAAAATGGGAAAAATCTTGAAGGTAAGGACTTCATTTACCTTAACCTTCAGTGCTTACTTCCACTTTATGTTGGTCTGCTTCTACATCATCTGTGCTACCCAAGTGTTGCACAGATCTCCTTTATCTCTGTTATTGGGACTATGAGGAGGACTATTTCTGGGAAACCTGGGTTCATTTCTGACCCATCATCACATGGCAAAGCAACTGCCAAGGAATACAGAGCAGGAGTTTAACTAGAGGTGGTAAAGCTCAGCAATGGCTTATCAGTACTGCTCTACACATATTTGTGCCAGTGAAGATTTGCCACTAGACCAGAGCGAGAATAAGAGTGACAAAAATAAATTAGCTGTCGTTGGAAGCAATGCGAAAGCATCAACTGGAGAGCAACAGAAGAGAAGTGGTTTTCTGTTCCTTGCCAGTCTCAGAAATGATTAGATCTGAGCTTTTTCAGCCTTATTCTTATACCTGCAATTCACCATATATATCTATAGCTATATATGAATTTAATAATATATAATGTTATCTATAGATACACATTTCAATTTTACTGTAAGTCCTGACTGTCTGATAACTTTCATCAAATTAGACTCATGCAAATACAAAAATCTGGGGTCAGCTTTCATTTTGAGCTTGTTTCACTTCCTACATCTTGTTTTTGCACTGGCAACTAACTAGGGGAACTTAAGCAGTTTCTGCCTCCCTTGCCTTTCTGCTAAAATGGTTGTGTATGTCTCTGCCAATCCTTGCCTCGTGTATTTTATTATCTTTTTAAATTTAGCTTATTTCAATAGGTCTGGATCGCCTCATCTCTGTGTCTCCCAAATGGGATTTATCCCTTATATGTCACACATACACGTGGGCATACACACACAGGGGCACAAATCACCATGTGCTCCCTGCAATGCATATAAAAAGGAGCATGGATAACCTGAATCTCCTCAGTGTTTGGCTATGCCAGACTTGCCCTGTGTAGACTCCCACTGCTCCTGAGATGTGAGAAGCCATAGTCCAGCTGCCAGCATTTAAAACAAAATGGAAAAATACTGGGGGAATTCTTTCAACTGCTTCCATCTTCTTTGTGGAAAAGGTGAGATGAAGCTAAAATAATATTTTGACAAATATATCTATATAAACAGGTGAGGAAGAGAAACAAGTGAATCCCCAGTGTAACCAATATTACTGTGGTGGAAATGTATGTAACAAGCATGTTATTGTAAAATTTCCTCAAACCTGGTCTCACTTACTTCAATCCCTCAAATTTTCCAAGGGTGCATGTCTGTCAGAGCAAGATAAAATAGCTATCTAGTTTATCCACCATGATTAGAGCAAAGGACTACAAATTACTCTCTGGGAAAGGCAGACCTGTTCTAGGCAGCACAACCACATTGCACAAGCTCAGAAGAGAGTTTGCCATGCTCCATTTTTAGAGAGATTAATGGGTGATGGTAGGGAAGAACAAGATATCATTGCTGAAAGGTTTCAGAACCTCATTCCACTTGGCTTAGAGGCTGTCTCCTAAGTCCCAGTCTTAAAAACGTTTTGGAGACAATAATGGCATTTAGCCTTTCAGCCTCTTGGGAGATTAGGAAGAAGTCACATCTTTTTCAGCCTCTTTTGTAGACATTAAAGGCCAAACCCTCTCAATTTTTTCCACTTCCATTGGTTCTGCTAGCAGCCTTTCTCCCCATCTGTTTCACTTTGAACTCATCCCTCTTAAGTACAGGAGGTAGGAGCTGCCCAGGTGTCTCAAGATGATTTTCAGCAATGCCTTGAAGCAAATAGTATTACTATTTCTTCCATCTACTGAAATACATCACTCAATAAATCCCAGAAATTAATTTATGATTTTCACACTTTCATCACATTGGCCTTTTATAATCATCTGGCCATCCAATAAGACATCCAGGTTTGTGTCATTTTTCATAATGACAAACTATTGCCACTGCAGACTTTCTTGTCTCCAGTGGCGTTATCTTACACCCTGATATTAAATTTCTCCCCATTATTTTCCCAGACTATTCATCGTGCATGATATTCTCAGCCACCTGTGTGTTTCTAATGCCTCTTAATATCACAAGGGGCCTCATATTTTTTCATTGCAAATGAAAGTGCTTTTAAAAAAGTCTCAATGTAATGCTAACGTAACACCAGGCAACAGAAAGTGGTCCTGCCAAGAAACTGGTAGTGGTTCCTGTCTGCTGCACTTCCCCCTGTTCTGCTTCTTTCACAATTCCTTCCTTAGCAATTGAGACCAAGACAAATTCTGCTTTGTCCATGCTATCTCAGATTATTTTTATGCTTTCCTACAGCAGTTACAGGAAGTATCACCCTACCACCTTCATGCTCCCAAACACCTGCATTCCTACTACACTCATAAATCCATCACATTTCAACTTCCTCTGCAACGCTCAGTTTTGAGCCCTGCACCAGTATTTCTGCCTCTCCTTTTCAGAGCCCTGATTCCCAACACAAATGCACAAATATCTCAGTCCAACTAAACCAGTCTGGGTTGGCAGACACCTTTCCTGAATCCTTTACCAAGCTGACTACTGTTCTCATTGAAATGTTCACCACCCATTCCTCCACCCTTTGGTGTTCTGTTTTTCTCTCCCACATTTGCCTTCGTATTGAAATGAGGGCTTAGGACTCTGCAATACTCATAACTCAAGTCCACTTCCTTAAAATAAAAATTCAAGTTACAACAGGGCCAAAAGGTGTGCTGCCATTCAACTATAATGGAAGTAGACTGTGTATTAGAATCAACAGAATAGCTGGGGTTGGAAGGGACCTTCAAGACCATCTAGTTCTAGGGCCCCTGCTGTGAGCAAGGACACCTTCCACTAGACCAGGTTACTCAGAGCCCCATCCAACCTGGTCTTGAACATTTCCAGGGATGGGACAACCACAGCTTCTCTGGGCAACCTGTGCCAGGGCCTCACTGCCCTCACAGTACAGCGTTTCTTCTTAATACGTAACGTAACCCTGCCCTCTGTCAGTTTAAAGCCATTCCCCCATGTCCTATCACTCCATGCCCTTATAAAAGTCCCTCTCCAGGTCTCCTGTAGGCCTCCTGAAGGTGCTGGAAGGCTGCTCCCTGGAGCCTTCTCTTCTCCAGGCTGAACAACCCTACCTCTCTCAGCCCGTCTTCACAGGACAGGAGAGGTCATACAGCAAATCCCCCGACAGTTGACACAAGAACTGAAAACTTTTGGTGAGCTAAAATATCTGGACATGCCATACTGATGCTGTATTGATGTGTTTCTGAAAAAGGCAGACCCATACTGAGCAGCACAATCATATCATATAACAAAACCCCTTTCTTTTTCCTATACCCCCATTTAATTTTTTTTTTTTTTACTTACTAGACAAGGCTTTTCAGTGATGCATTAACCAACATGAACTAAGGCATTGCTATACTAAATGGCAAGTAAGTGACTGAAGTTATCACATCTCAAACTTCCAACAGGAAGGAGCGCTTTGGTAAAGCTAATTCTATCAAAGTAAACATTTTTCTATATTCAAATGACACATTCCAATCTTTGCCTGTCTTGTCTCTAAGGGTCTGGGGAGAGGGTAACTTTATGCAGTGCTTGGCTAAAATACATGGTCTTTGCTGGAGATCATAAATGACAGCATAACACATATAATAAATATCATTATAGTTGATGACATAAAAGGTAGCTGTAACAGAGGTGAGAAGCTTTGGCCAAGAAAAAAAAAATCTTCAATTTTTCTGTAAATTCACTACAGTTTTGTCTAGATCAGTTAAAAGCTTGGTTTCATGCAGGAATTTTGGCAGTGGTTTAAAAAAAACACATTAAAGTAAATAAAAATCAGCTAGAAATACTGAAAATAATGTCACTGTGGTGTATAATGATATTATAATGCTTTCAGAAGGATGAAAATAAAATTTTGAAACAAAACATCACATTGAAATGAAGTGGAATTTGTACAAACTATTGATCCTTTTTTATTCAATTGAAGAAAAAAAATTACTAAAACACAAGAAAGCTAATCCACAAAAGATTTTAATTTTGCTAACAGTGCATAATAGACTTCATACATTATGAAAATGTTCCAGATTCATGTAGTCAGTAGTTTTGGCACTAATTTTAAACCAAGTCTTACATTAAAATAACATCTGTTTTCTGACCTTATAATACTTGCTGCATTTTATTACAATCATTTGCCTCAACTGCATCCTCCAGAATTTTGAATCAATATCAACAATGAATTAATTCACTTTGCCAGCCCTCAGGCAACCACATCTTCCATTTCCTCAACTTTTTTCCACTGTACTATATCTTTTGAAGATAGGGGAAAAGGTCAAATAACATCTTAATTTGACATAACAGAATAAATACTTCCATCAAATTCTTCAAAAAGATCATATGACATGGAACAGAAAAGCTGTGCCAACATGTTAACCAACTTAAAGGAAAGGTTCCCAAAATACTTTAAAGACTTAAAAGTGTAATGCAAACTATAAGTAAAAATGTCATTTTCTTGACTGGTAAAAACCCTCAGTAATGACAAACAGCAGCTTCATATAACCAAATCTCCATTTCCAAATGAAAATTTGGCCAAACCACGACACTGAAAAGGATCAACATTTTTGCTAGCTATTAGGAAATGTCCCAGTCCAGTTAGTAAAACCCCAAGGACTACATCTACTTTCTAAGTTGAATGTATCTATGACTCACCTACCATTTTTTTCAGCTTTAAATTGATGATTTTGGCCAATAATGGCAGTGTGCTAAATCTTCAGTAGTCTATATTTGCCCTGCACTTTATGTATGTCTATGCCTGCCACTAGGATAAGGATCCTTCTCCGCTCCTTCTTTAGTGATTAGAGCAGTAACTGTGGCATAGGAAAATGATAAACTACCCATAAAAACAAGAAGGTGTTGGAGCGAGGTCCAGGAGTAGCCCAAAGGTCTTCATCCTCATGACAAGTGACATGACAGAAGGACAGGACAAGCTTCACACAATTTCTTTGGAGAACACAGATCTGGGAACTATCCTTCTTCTCTCCCAACAGTGCTTACCCAGCTATTCACCCTCCCCTTCTCCTTCACAGACAAACACTTTGCCTCCCAAGACAAGGTGTAGTTGAGAGGTGCAACCAGAGCTTCTACGTCAGCCCAGAAGGCCTGGTCCATGCCCACGGTGGCTTTACTCGGGTGTTGATTTCAATACACCGATCAATGTATTGGAAAGCAAAGGCACAGCCACACAGACCACGTGAATGTTACACACGTGCAGTGCCCCATGCCTGCATTTACAATGTGAAACATGAAAGAGAAGCGAGAGCTTCTCCCTGTTTTCACTGAGCCTCAGAAGACAACCGGGGACAAAGTGAGCAACTTGCTAACTTGTAATGGGTTTGGGGCATCATCACCAGGCTGCACCCCAATAAGCTCTTCAGCTGAAATGTGTTACTCTGTCTGCCTTCTCCAGAAGGTGCAAAGGAAGGTAGATTTGCAGGTAGCAGCTGATACTTGAAAACTGTGTCTCCTTCAAGTGAGGCAGCCTAATGCTCAACCTCCACATGCCTGGGCAAATGTATTGACGGGACTCCTGTTAAAGCCAATTATTAATAGCTACTATGACTAAGGGGAGAGGATAGTTATTTATGAATGTGGCCTTCAACAAGTTAAACATGTTGTTGGCAATAAAGACTATTTTGCAGATGTAATCTCTTGCTTTGAAGTGTGCCTGTAATACAAACCGACTGTTGTATTGTAAATAGAATGCAAAGATCATGAACATCATGAAATTACCACATCATAAAATCATAGAGTTGCTAAAGTTGGAAAAGACCTCTAAGATCATCAAGTCCAAACTATGCCCCCAGCTGCCACATTTAGAGAGCTATTTTGAACGCTTTCAGGGATGGAGATTCTACCACTGCCCTGGGCAGCCTGTTCTAACCCCTGATGTGGTGGTTTCAGCAGCTATAGCTGAGGCAAGCAAGTGAACAGCTTTCTCGTGGTGCTTGGTGCCTAACCAGCGCCAAACCACCACGTCTGACCACACTTTCAGTGAAGAAAGTTTTCCTAATATGCAATCTAAATCTCCCTTGGCACGTGAAGCAACTTCCTCTTGTCCTGTCTCTTGTTGCTTGGAAGTAGAGATCAACCCCTATCTGGACACAGCCTTTTTTCAGGACATTGCAGACAGTGATAAGGTCTCCTCTGAGACTCCTTTTCTCCAGAGTAAACAGCCCCAGCTCCCTCAGCAACTCCTCACAGGACTTGTGCCCCAGACCCTTCCCCAGCTCCGTTGCCCTTCTCTGGACTCACTCCAGCTCCTCAATGTCCTTCCTGTAACGAGGGGCCCAAAACTGAACACAGGATTTGAGGTGCAGCCTCACCAGTGCCGAGTACAGGGGACAATCCCTGCCCTGTTCCTGCTGGCCACACTGTTGCTGACACAGGCCAGGATGCCTTTGGCCTTCTTGGCCACCTGGGCACAAGGCTGGCTCATGTTCACCCAGATTTGACCAGCACCCCCAGGTCCTTTTCTGCCAAGCCACCTTCCAGCCTCTCTGCCCCCAGAATGCAGCACTGTGTGGGGCTGTTGGGACCCAAGGGCAGCACCTCGTATTTGGTCTTGTTGAACCTCATAAAACTGACCTCAAGCCATCAATCCAGCCTGTCCAAATCCCTCAACATGCCAATAAAAACATGATGGATGACAGCAAATTGACAGCCAGCAAGCCCTGATGAAGGTTTTGAGGGTGGTCTCATAGAAAGTATGCCACTTCTTCTTTGGGTTTATCTTTTGTTTTCAGTGTGTTTAATAAAAGAGAGAAATGGGGAACAGAACATTAGTGCATATTAGCTTTTGTTCTTTCAAATTCAGGTAACTATATCGCCAGGGAATAAATAAATTTTTATAAACCTTACCTGGTTTTATGCATTCTACAATCCTCTTTCACCACGGATTAAGACAGTTAATGGCTAAATCAGGGCAGAATGACTTCTGTGTCAATGGAGCCTAATGGTAACAGCCTTGCCATTGTGTAACTCTTATTACTTTGCCTCATGCTGCATTTGTCATTCTGCTTCATTGGTCAGAAGGCTTCTTTATCTGCTGTCAACTCCATGTTTGAATGCTGATGTGTACTCATGACTAAATTTGCAACTAAAACATAGCATACTTATTATAATAGCATCACATTATGTCTTGAGCAAATGCCCAAAGCACTGAATTTCACAAAAGAGAAACAGATTTTTTTCACTATCTTCAAACACCAGCATACATTTAAATTGTAAAAAAAAAGTTACTTCTCCAGCAGATTGTATTGTGTTTCATTAGCTGTACAGCACTACATATACACAGAACTCTCCTGAAACATAGGACATTATAATATGTGTGTATCTACATATGTATTCAAATATGTAATATGGACTCAAGAACGAATTCTACGCTCAGATAAAAATTTGGGGTTAACTCATTCTTGCTGATGTGAACTAACACTCAGAGTCCAGTTCCTCCTGAAAATTTGCAAACATTGGACAAGTTTGCTCAAGTTGCAAGAGGAAATTGCAAGAGTTCGCAAAAAAAAAAAAAAAAAAAAAAAAAAAAAAAACAAAAAAAAAAAAACTAGTCGCAATCGCGTGCACCACTAAATTACACTGGCAGAAATGAAATCTTTTGCTGTTTAATCTTTACAGGGATACTAGACCAGCATTCAGCACTAACTGTTTAAGTAACCACATGAAGAACCACCTTGTCTTGTTCTCACTGTTGTTAGGTAGCAGAATCTCCCTTAACTTCAAGGGTGTAAGAATATCCTCCAGGTTCTGGCACTTCACAGAAGCCTATTTATAACTCATTTATTTTACTTAATTTTAAACTCTGTGTTAATTATATTCCTTCAAGGGCATGAATCTAAACTAGGACTGTACCAGTTGGTTTCTCGCCCAGCTTAGTAGCTGTTTCAAGCAACTGTTGCAATTTGGCACACGTGGAGTGGCACTAAAGGATACAGTCTGAACCACAGATTGCAGCAAAAATGATAAATAGAATTAAAAGAGTTCTATGATTAGCCATTTTTGGAGGTTTTTAGATTATGTCTTTGAGAGCAGAGGTTTTTTTAACAGATACAAGTACACTTCTAAGTCTACCAAACATATCGTGAGAGGCTGCAAAATGTCACCAATTCAGGTCTGAAAGCCTGTCATGTAAAGAGGGAAGCATGCTCTAACTAAAGTCTTGTGAAACTACATGCTCAAGCTGGGGTGGCAGTAAGAGTGTAAAAGGAAATACCTCACTGAAGGAAACATGTCACTGAATGAACATGAATAAGAATTCACATCCAAGTTTCTAAGCATGTTTTTCACATCTGTTGCACACACAAGCATGAATAATAAGTTTCTCTAAAGTTAACCAAAATTAGAATTATTTTCCATACTTTCCATTTTCATAAAGGAGTGAGAGTGAGAATCTGGAAGCTCTCTTTGAATGAAAGCTTGTGAATACCTGGTGTGAGAGTTCGCTTGACTGTTTCTGCTTCAAAGGTTCTAAGGGAGAACTGGAGTCCTCCAATTTTAAACACAGGTATGTCTTTGCAGATGATCTTTGTCAAGGGCAAGAATTAACAGTCTCCCACATTACCAGGACAGCAGTTATGCAAATATATTAACTTCATTAGAGTTCTTTTATATTTGAGAGAAATTATTCTATAGTAAACAGATGATCTGACTAGGGGACTGATTTAAAGATTCATGTTGCATTTGTTCAACATGCTAATTTATTTCATTTTCAAAAACTGATTAATAATTTGACTTCTGCTACTATTGAAACTTTGCCCTGACATTTCTTGTTTTCTCACTCTAAAAACAACCATCATTTTTGTACTCATAATATATCACTACTGGATATTAGCAGCACTTAGTATTTTCTGTTGTTTCTAGTCCTGGTAAATGGCCAGTTGATAGCAGGTGAAGACCTAGCAGTTACAACCATAGCAAATTTCACTGAGCCAGGCTCTGATCCTGTAAGTGACAGCACACAGGTTGCAGAAGCCCAAAGACTTCAGGAGACTCACACCAGGACTTTCATCACTAAGGGCAGGACACAGACCTTAAAAAGTAGGCCAGCACTCACAGTAATTCTAGCAGATTTAGCCTCACGGTAAACTGGAAGTCCATGACAATAATTATTTTCACATTCATACTGCAGACTGCAAGAATTTCACAGCACTATTATTACAACCATACTGGCGGCTCTTTAAAGTTTATAACCTTTGTAACTCCACATTGCTCAAGTATGGAGCTCACAGGCAGGACATGCGATTATGCTATGCTTTGAAAAGCTGCCTTACATTGTGCACAAGCCCCAATGTTTAAATGTGACTTCAGCACTTATGGTCCATGCTGCTAACTTTCAAAGAAAGAACTAAAAGCAAATCAGCGTTCACAATGGTTATCCAAGTTTGTTTCAGGAGAACAGTAATGAGTCCACAACTTGCATTTGAATTCCACAGTATTAAGTGTTGTGCAAAAAAGATGCTTTAAAAACAGCAGTAAGCCTGTTTCATTGTTTGGCCATGTATGGGAAGTTCTCTGGACAACACAAACCATATGAGAAATGGTGTAGGAGAGGAGACCAAAATCCCTAAGAGATCAGAATTGAGGTTGATACTGAGAAACAAGCAGGAAGACTGCAGAAGCAAAGAGACAAAGAGAGAAAAAACAATCAAATAAGAAGGTAAAGTATAATAACTAATTGGGTAGAGACCCTTATAGTCCCTAGGAAAGCATATATCAGTATGACAAGATACAGAACATGTAATAAACATACGTATTCTGTGCTCAAAGGAGAAATTACTTTCCTGTGTGATACCATACAAACCACCTGCTTTCATTGCAGGAGTAGGGAAAAGGAGGTTTCACTCATCCCAACCTAGTCCAATACATATGATTTGAATAAACTACTCAAATGCATTTTTGACACTTGTAGCCTTGCTTAAATGCTCCATTAAGAGCACAAGTACCTTACCTGAAGCACCTTTCTCCCACTTGTTCAGTCTACCAGCCAAAACCCTTTTCTGCTGGTGCCAGCTCCACTGAAGTATGTTCTTCTAAACTTGCACTGCCTTCTCAAAGCTAAATTTCTGAAGTTTCACTTTCTGTGAGGTCAGTGAAAGGGGTACACCAACACCAATGAGCACAGAACAGCAATCCTGGAGCAAGAGCTGTTGTGTCAGCACCACTTGCCCACAATACCAAGCCTTGGTTTCTTCTCCACAGACCAGCACACATGCCAATAAAGCCACGCTCTGCTTCCCTGAACCAGATGTGTTTACAAGGAGGATCAATGCTGGCTCAAAAACCTTTTACATGCACCACCACACAGCACACAAAAACCCGCATGCAACAGAAATGAAACTTGACCAGAGAAGGTCAAAGCAGCATCACAGAAGGGCTGAGAAAGGGGCAGGGGAAAATCCACACTGACCATTTTCAAGACAGAAACCCATTTAAGTCAGTTTGAGGTCAAAATTTTAAACCAGATGTGTCAGACAGCAGTTAGCTGTCTCTAAAGATCAATTACACCTACACATAAACTGTACACAGAAGAGTCTTGCTGACCACCTAGAGAAGTACAAAGTTGCCCTTAAACAAGGCACATCCTTAAAATACTTTGAAGACCATGTCAGGACTGCCAGGTTGGTAGTCCACTGGACTTCATATCTCTTCAAGAGGCTGGGGGTACATATTTCTGGATGAGTATTCCCTGATAAGATAGCACAAGTAGTTTACAAATGATAATTGGATTATGAAAGGCGCTAAGGCTTACTCTTCCAGAAAGGGAAAAGAAAATTTGCTGCAGATGTATAAACCAAGAGATGAAATAAACAGTTTATACCACTGACAGTCCTGAAGATGAAGCCGGAGAGAAAGAAACAGCAGATGAAGTTGGCAAAAAAAACCCAAAAAAACAAAAACCCAAGGTGGGAGAAGAAAAAGAAAATTAAGTGGTAGGGAGTACTCTTCTGGTAGGGTAAAGACTGAAATACAGATTTTTCCAGGAAATTGGGAAGAAAAAGCCCCAAACAAATAGCACATTATTACTAATGAAGACATTTGAAGCAATGTGGGTCAAGGACTTCTTTGGAAATGCTGGTAAACATTATGGCAGGGGGAGGGGAACTGCTCCCAAGGAAATATAGCAGGAGATTCTGAGAAGAAGCAAGCTCTCCTGGTCAGGCATAGTGGGACCACGGCTGTGTCCTGCCTGCCTAGCAGAAACCATCAATCAAGCCATCCACATCCCAAGAGAAATGGGCTTAGGATTCACCTCAGTATGACTTGGTGCTTCTCCACTGGTGCCAGGACAGCCACTGCAATCTCTCTTGAAGCCAACACAAATCCAGCTGGACAGAAAAAGGAGGACAAAGTGCCACACCAGCAATACAGCAGAAGAGTTGCTCAAAAAGCAGGTTTTCCAACACCCCTCATGGGCTGCAATGCTTCCTCTAGCCTTTGCACAGTTTAGCACATCTTTTGCAATGGTAAGTCTGGAGTTACAAAAACGTACTTTGAATCCCATTTGCACATTCTGCTACATAACAACGGCACATTCAAATGACTCTTGCAATGTATTTTGAACAAGTTGAACACAGAACATCCCATATAGGATTTCCTCTTTCTCCTGCCCATCCCCTTCCTGTTTGTTTACCAAAAACTTTCACTTCCTCAGTGACAATAACACCAGCTCTGGCGATCTCTTAACCCTGGTTCTCCAGTTCTTGTCCACTCACACCTGAATCGCAGCTCCCCAGGGCATTTAGTACTCACTGAAGGGTTTTAAAAATCCATCAAAACACATGGTAAGGCTGCGGCTGCCCTGGAGAAAACCATTTTCTGTCCACTGGATCTAGTGAATACAAACCTCATGATTCTGGCAAGGGATACTTAAGCAGGCAATTTCAATATATACAATAGAAGTGCTACTATTCAGATCTTTCCCTACTCAGTTGATACTACCAGGAAATATTCTCTTTGGCTGAATACAGTAGAACGTAGTTACAGGTCAGACCTACCTATTTATAAATGTGTTACCACTACACAGGAATTCACTCAAACATATTCTTTAACTTTTGGTATTAATTTTGTTCTAAGCCCCTAGCACAGTCATACATGGAAGGAGAAAACCTGTTTAGCAGCCAAATATACTTCTGTATTAATTCCTGTGATACCATATTGCTTCTGTTTGAGCCTAAGATAAAACCTGAATAAGATTTCATTAAAAAAAAAGAAAATTAAACAGATTTGTATACACCTATCTGTACAAACTAATGAAAGAAACATGGAAAAAAGCAATAGATTGTGGATACACATCAGAAAGCCCACTTAACAGATTTTCCTTTTTTTGATGAACTTCCTGAAACAGCTTTTGTTAAACCAACAAAGGAGAAGTTAAAAGCACATCCCAGAGGGAATCAATTCCCTTAAAAATTTTATCATTCCCATACTTAGAGCAGCCCTCTAAGATAGAGAAAACTGCAAAAAGTGCCATTCCAGAAGAGTACCTGCATCCCGTACTTCAATGCCTTTGGTGAACTACCACATGTTCCAGTTTAAGATTGCACTATTTCCTATCACAGCTGGCCTTTGCAAATTAAAGTAAGACATTCTACAGTACATCAGCCACAGGAAGAAGTAGCCTCCTGCCACATGCAGCAGAGGCCATAGAGGAAGAAGGACACTTTGTTCAGACTGTTTATCATCTGAGTCCTTTGAACTGAAGACGTAGGACAAGCGTGCTGCGCAAACACAGGAACCAATTGTAGATACTTAAGATGCCAGCAGTTTGAAAAAGATAGGCAATGCTACCTAAGGGAGAGCAAATGCTGGCCTGAACGGTACTAGTCCACCCTTTTAACTCCTCAGAGAAGTGAGATTTACCCATTACCCCCTCCACCTCTCCCTAGTGTCCTCCTTCTTTTCTCCCCAGCAGTGTTGCTGTCAAAATACCATCTCTCTTCTGACATTTGCCTGACAGAAGTAACTCATCTATTTACCTCTCTGAGTAGTTCTTTAGGGCACAAAACAAATACAAGTATCTCATAAATATTAGGAGGAAATGCTTCCAGCACAAGATGAGTTCTGCCTTCGTGTTTTGTTCCTTGATTCCATATTTTTCAGGAAAGATGCTGAACTCAAACGTGAATAATTCAGTCTCGGAAATTACAGCATTTAATGACAATGTCAACAGGAAATGTATCTGAATCAGGCAAAAATAAATATGAAAGCACAGGCCTTTCCATCCTTCCCTGAAGGACAATGAAGTTTAAACTAGGAACAGTCACACTAAGGACAGTTACATTGCATTTGTCTTTTATTACTACAGCTGATTTCTTTGAGAAGGCACCATTACTGTTTACAGGGTGGCAGACTCCTTTGCCCTGTATGTGTCACTAAAGACTGTTTTCATACAAGTGCAATTTTACATTTTTATCTACAGTTTTCAGTTGTATGGCTTATTAAGTTTGGAGGCCTTTCTTATTATACCATCTCTAGCACTCCTACACTCTCATTAAAGAGGGGACAGAAATGGGAGAAACAGGAAGTACGAATACGATCAACATGAGAAAAATCCTAATTCTCAGCAGGGAAACTGGTTTTTCTATAGAACAAAGCCTTTTTGTTTAGAGATGGAAATCCTACAGAGGTAAAATTTTAATAAATACTGCTTAATAGAGTCACATGGTTTGGTGTAATTGGTCATACACTCGGCTCCATAGCTTCAAAAGGAAGTATCACTCCCTGCACATAAAGCTCACACAGGATCCCTGGCCCACGGATTCTCCTCCCATCCCTTGCACTAGCACATGACAGCTCATATCCTTCTGGGATCTCTGTGGTTGCAGACATCCACCTCTGTGTACAGCCATGCTCTACAGCAGTGTGCTAGGAATCCTAGGTTGTACCTAATGCCCACCCCAATAATTAGTTAAAGTTAGTTAGTTACTTATTCCCCATGTGCTTGCCTTCTCTGTTCACTCAGTTTTTACAAGGGACTCCCTGAAGCCCAAGAGTAAAAATGGCTTTACAACTCCCTGGACAGAAGAAATAAAGTCACTCAGTCCTCAAGATATGCACATATGGAAAGGAGGAAAGATCTCATCCCCTTCCCAGATCACCTAGTCCTTTGACAAAAATAAAAATTGTCTCATGATCAACATGTGTTCATCCCACAGCCTCAGAGACTCCTATTAAGATTCAAAATAACATGCAGGGCAGAGGTAGGAAAACATCTCCTTTTTATGACAGAAATGGAATTACATCTGGGATTAAATATGACAGTTCTTAAACTTTCCCAAATAACCACAGAGAGGTCAATGTTGCTCCCTGATGTGCCCCACAAGAAGGGCCAGATGTAGCATCTCTGGTTTGGTGAGACACCCCACTGAAGAACAGGTACTAAGCTGAGACAAGAGGACCTTGGACTTGCTTTCATTGCCCGTTACAGGAATTGTTTCCTGCAACACTTGCTGTTCTGTGATGCCATTTAGCTTACAGGAGTCAAAAAGGCCACAGGAAGAGAGGTCACTTCAATTATATGGATAAATTGGGGGAGGGGGGGAAGTAATATGAAATAGTTACTTATGCATTCATAAATACTTATCTATTCATAAATACCTGCAAGGAATAATTTCACATTTATGGAAACTCTCTTGAAAGGGTAACATTAAACCCCATCGTATCAAACAACTTAAAGGTAACAGGGTTTGACTTTGTATTGTAAAGTTTCACAATTGATTGCTTTGTCAGAAAAAGTCATTGCACAACTCCACTGGTCAAGGGGCTTAAAAAGGAAGGCCTAAACCTTACCATGTCTTCTCTATATTTCTGTAGGAAAAAAACTCTTACTTACTCAAAAATAGAGAAAAGCAGAATAACTTGAAGTCAGCCAGCTACTGTACAAAGATGATCATTCAATGTCATCATGGTTAAAAAAAATAATATATCTCACCAGCACACAATTAAAATAGATTTTTATGTTAGTAAATAAATAATTCTTTCCTAACTAGTCTGTACCTCACAAAGTTGAAACAGAGAAAGAAAAAAGCTTTAAATCTCAGAAGAGATCCATAGAATGAGACATCTTTTGATCTCAGAGTTCATTAATTTCAGTCCTTGTCCAAGATTTCATAACATCCTATTAACAGTATATAACTGGTTTCTAGCCTGTTGCTACTTTTTCAGAGAAAATTATTTGATTTTTTTCTCATCCATGCTTTCAGGGCTGTAGATAGTATGTATTGAAATGATAACACCATTCTGCCCTCAGAAATCCACACAAACAAAATTTGACTCTCCTTTTGGTAAAACTGAGCTACATTTTCCCAACATAGCTTTGCAATTTCTCAACACATATCTTCCGCTTTTTGTTTTAACTCTATAGTGATACTGTGTTTCAATGCAGACTTAGCTACGTGGCGCTTGTACTTTACAGATACTTTCAACTAACATTACTATTTCTAAATTGCAAAAGTCTTACAGGTACTTGATGGGATCAAGCTTAAACATTTTAATTTTCAATTTGTATTATGATGTCCTAGAATACATTAAGATTGGTCAGAGTGTTTCTCTTTCTTCAAAGGTGGAAAAGAAAGGCAGGAGATGGGATATTGATTTGGTGTTTCGGATGAAACCAGCTGTGTGCTCCCTATGTATATCCACGGGAATATGATCTGGCTAAACAAGTTTTAAGTGTTAATCCCTTTGGTCTTTAGTGCCAACAGACGGGAGCAAGGCAGCAAGATGAGTTTTTGCCAACCCATTCACTGCAAACACTTGAAAGATGCAATTTCAACAGAGACTCTGAACTGCTTTACTGAAGGTACAGCATCAGCTCCTAAACTAAAACTGTAAGGAGAAAACCCTTCAAGACCCTTCCTTAGGCATACAGTACCCACAGACTACAATAGTAGTCTGCAAGAAAAACTGTGCACCAAACATCACAATACCATTTTCTCATCTTTCTTTTAATTCCAAGCACATTTGAACATACAGTTAAGAGGAAGAAGCTTTAACTTGCAAAACGCACCAGAAATTACTCTCCTAGAAAAAAGCAGTGTAAGAAGGGATACCCAGGGACAACATCACCTCACCTCAGTCAAGGCTATCTTTTTGGCTTGAAACGCCGACTGCAGACCTTAACCAGCTAATTTCACACGCTCCCCGGCACGAAACAGCCAGAAGGCACCCGAGCCCTCCGGATCACAGCTAGAAGGCAGGCAGGCAAAGGGGTATGAGATAAAGCATGCCTTTGAGAATGATTATTTTATCCCAAACGCGGTTATTTCCCTTCAGACCCCATCCAGTCCTACCGGGCAGCTCGGGCGGCAGCGGCGGCTCCTCGCGGGGGCAGAAGCGAGGCGGAGCCGCCCGGAGAGCGCACCGCACAGCACAGCACAGCACAGCACAGCACAGCACAGCACCGCACCGCACAGCACCGCACAGCACCGCACAGCACAGCACCGCACCGCACCGCACAGCACCGCACCGCGCCGGGGCGGGGGCGCGGAGGCAGCGCGGCCGGGCAGCTTCTCTCTCCGCTCCCGGGAGAAGGCACT
>VZRO01002278.1:191751-245010 GCA_013397915.1 Daphoenositta chrysoptera
GTGCGGGGACAGGCTGGGGCAGGGGATGCGGCGGGGTTCGGGAAGCGAGTGCCCCTGTGCCCCAGAGCGAACATCGTGAGGGGAGCGAGCCTCCTCTAAAAGTTACACCTAAATAAATCCCTGTTATTCTGAGAGGCAAAAAAGGTTGTCTTGTTCCACCAACAGCCAAAAAAAAAATCTTGAACTCCAAAAATCCACTGTAAGCAGCTTCTAAGGTCCATTGGAGGCTTGGTTGAGAGAAACAAAGACCAAGTAAGCTTATCTTTCAACGTTTCTTTTCTTTTAAGAATGATTTATTAGCCTGGTGAAAAGTGAAATAAAAATCTCACAGGTCAGCAAAACAGGAAATATGAAGGCATGGACATAACAGCCAGAGGATGCAGCTGAAAAGCTCTGCAAGGACTGGAGTCAAGGTGTCATATGTGTACTGCCAGACCACATGGGTAGGTTCGGGTCATGGATATTTCTAACGCAGAATTTCAAATGAAAAGCATTTAAGCTCTCCATATAAAAGTGTTTAGATAATGGATCAAGTTTGAGAAAGAGCCAAAGTGTGACAAGATGCAAGACACTCAAAGGCACCTCTGTGCACTTTCCCAAAGTCCACCAGTACAGCCTGTGAGCTGGAGTGGAATCGGGAGCTGGACTTCTAACAGGACACCCAAATAGCTGAAAAAAGCTCAGTGCAGCTCTCACCCTGTTGGGTTTAAGAGGAAAACCTGATGAATGTCAATAGGACTTCGAGATCTTTAGTGCTGATGTAAAGGCCTGCCACTCATGGCGATGTGCAGCCGGCACAACCCCTTCACTCCGGTGTGTGCTGCAGTCCCGTCTCGATGCCCTGGCTCCAGCACACAGGCCACTACCTAGATCCTCTAGAAGACTCAGTCCAGAGAAGCAGTGAGACCATAATCTGTCACATTTATTAATGAGTCCCAAATGACCCCTGGCATCTGTAGAGCTCTGAAAAATAGTGGGCAATGGCTTCTGGTCTTCTTTGAATGGTATCATCAATGATTAAAATAATGTTGTGTAAATACTCAGTATTAGACCAGCCTCTAAAAGTATTGTAGGATGAGACAGTAAGGAAGTCCTCAAGTTCCATTAATAAAAAGTTGGTAAATGTTTTCTCCCTTTCTCCAGCTTAGGTAAAGGTATTTCATAATAACAATAACAATAATAAAAAAACAACAGTAAAACAAACCAACCACACAACAACCTTTTTCCCAATGAAAAGTTTATACAAAAAGGAAAGATCTGACTAAATATACATTATCTTGGGTTTGGGGATTTTTTTTTGGTAGGAAATTCGTATTCCAAAAGTTTATGTAAAATGAGCTTTTTCTGTTTGGAAGTGCACTGTTAGTACTTCATGTTTCCATTTTCGTCTATAGGGCAAGCACCTTGATTTTGTACCTTTCTTCTTGGAGAAGTGGTACAAAGATCCCACATCTGTCTTGTTCTCCCTCCTTTCATCTTTATTTCTTCATTTCATTATCAAGTATTCCACTGAGTTTAAAATTCACCTTCTCCTAACAAAGCATTAGTGAAAATAAAATTTAGTTTCATAAATGCATAATAGATGCCAGCTGTCTAGTAGAATACAATCTTAGCTATAATGTGAATAATCTGGAAAAATAAAAGAGGTGCTGAATCACCCTTAATAGACTGCTGTGCAATAGTAAATTGAGGAGACAGAGAATAAACTCATCAGTTCTGCCCTAAAGGAACTAATATGAGGAAGGGTTAGAGTAGAATAAATACACTGTGCTTTATAAAAACCAAAACCAAAGACAGGTTGTTGGTATCATTGGAAATGTCACGGTTTTATGTATCCTTGTTCCCACTGTTAAGAGGAATATGTACAAAATCTACTTTAGAAACTGTAAGCAGGAAAGGAACTCTCTCTCTCTCTCATTATATATTCATCAAAAGGGAAAAAAAAGCTGATTCCAGCCTCACTGCATCTGTAGATCAGCTGTTCATCACGTTTTAAATGTCTTTGTGTATAGATCAAGAGAGTTGGGGGGCGGTGTAAAATGGGGCAAGAATGAAACTTGAAGCCTGTCACTGAAGGGGAAGTCCTTGCAGGAAGGACTGTGAGTCACATTAGCCAGCCAGCGTTCATGGCCAGCAATTGATTTCCCGCTTTGGGAAGATTTGACTCCCAGACAATGTCTCCACTGCTGAGTTAAGCATGGCTGCAGGGCAGTGCTCCAGCATGGAGGCAGCTGGCAATGCAGGAGTCCAGCTCCGTGCTCTTGGCATCCAGAGCGTGGGGACTACCCCAGACTGGCCCATGTGTCCTGGTTTCTGCTGGGATAGAGCTCCTTTTCTTCTTATTACCTGGTGCAGCGCCGTGGTTTAGATTCAGTATGAGAACTATGTTGGTAACAACCCGTAGTTCAGTTGTTTAGGCTCACCCTAAGGCAAAGCCTGTTCAGTTTTCCGTGCTCTGGCAGTGAGCAGGTGCACAAGAAGCCACGAGGGAGCTGACCCAAACTGACCAAAGGGGTGTTCCATACCATAGACTGTCATACCCAGTATTTATATATATTATATATTATTATATACTGGGGGAAGTTGGCCAGGAGGGGGCTGATCATGTCTTGGGGGTGGTCCGGGCACCGATTAGTGGGTGGTGAGCAACTCTATTGGACAACAGCTGTTTTTTCTTGGGTTTTATTCCTCTCTCTCTCTCTCTCTCTCTCCCCATTACTATTATTATTATTGTTACTACCACTACTATTCTTTTTTGCTTTGTTTCAATTATTAAACTGTTCTTGTCTCAATCACTGACTTCTTTTTTTTCCCAGTTCTCCTCCCTATCCCATTGGGAAGGGGGCAGTGAGGAAGCCTAGTACTTAGTTGCTAGCTAGGGTTAAACCACAACACCATGTTAACTTTCAGATCAGCTCTGGAATATTTTTGAGACTGGTGCATGGCCTGGGCCAGGGATGGGTTGAGCAATTTGTCAGTGGACTCAGAGGAATGTCCAATGATATTTCCTCGGGCACTGTTAATTACTGACCTAATGAGCCTTGTAGGGTCCACACCAGTCCCTCTGCATACCTGTGTAGATAGCTGCTTGGATTGTGTCTGGGGGCATGGAGAGGAGAAAACGGTAGGGAACAGTGACTCTGGGCAGTAAAACAAACTTGTCAAGGACAATGAAAACAGGCAACAAACTTCACTCTACATTTTATATATTCCTTAATCTCATTGTTACTGAGCTCTTCCTACAGTATGCAATAGAAGACTGAAAAATAGTCAGTAAAGCATACATGGCATAACCAGGGAAATAATTTGAGGCAGATCCCAAGGAATGCCTGGGTTCATTCAATTTAAGAAAAAGCAGGGAAAAGATCAATTTGTTCTAAAATAGGTTTACAAGGATTTAAATTCTTTATAGAAGAACGGGGAAAAATAGAGCACGGACACACATAAAACTAAAACATTGAGACATCTGGCTGTTTTGTATGAGCCAGAGTTTTGGAAATACAGTAGACACAGTAAAATCTCTTTTCTTTAGAAATTCCAGCACTTACACAGTCACTACTTGCATTGTTTTTCTCATAATTTTATCTCAGGACCTTATCATTAAGTAAATTACATATTGTCAACAAGCTTTATAATAATGTAGCAATTTTTAAACAAGCAGTGAAGACTGGATTGTAAAAAATGAGATACAAGTCACACAGTCATTCTTCACCCAATGTTGCTGGAGAAAATAAGAGCAGTATATTTTTTAGTATTCATTTTTTCATCATTTCCTTTCTTATTGTAACCTACTATTTTAAAGAAAATCATGTTGACCTATGTTAGCAGAATATTTATAAATTTTATT
Source organism: Daphoenositta chrysoptera (assembly GCA_013397915.1). Lineage (NCBI taxonomy): Eukaryota > Metazoa > Chordata > Aves > Passeriformes > Daphoenositta > Daphoenositta chrysoptera. The sequence continues at coordinate 195,599 of VZRO01002278.1, forward strand.
CTAAATATGCCCTTCATGTGCTAAAGATAGGTTGCTTTTGTCTGTTCAAAGAAAAATAATATAGAAAATAAATTTTACTTTCATGTATGAGACAACAAGTTAATGCACCTTATATGTGGATATTCATCAGTTCTTGTTCTCACTTCTAGTTTGGAGTCTGGGAAAATTAAGTTTTGTGACACTAAAGAGAAATTAAAACAAACAAACAAAATCTTCGTTTTTAAATGTAGTTCCATTATGATTATTTGAAATGTATCACACGATAATTTACAATCTTGAATAATTTTGGGACTAACGTTTTTGAAAATATTTAAAAACACTTTGGGGAATAATGCACAGATCCTTTAAACCTTGTATATTGATTCAACATGCATTTGACCTGTTGTTCAGGCTAACAATACACATAATTGGCTAAAGCTGTGAAAGCTGGCATCTTTCCTTTAGACAGTGGTCTGCCTAAAGCACAGCCACTTGCATTTTATTACACTGATATTTTCTGGCCATAAATCCTCAATTCAGTATTTTTTATTTCATCTTGTTACTTCCGGTTTCCGTGAACAACTCATGATAATACAGCATGAAGAAAAAATGCTCGCCTTGAGATAGTCTAGTTCTGAAAGTTAGTAGAAGCTCCTTCTTCCACATCTTTGCTGATTTTAAATATTTTATTCACCTGCCATTACCTGTTTTTATACATAGAAATCTTTCCCATTTTGTTTCCGCTTGTTTTATGGTTGTGAGCGGAAAAATTGCTATTTAGTGAATCAAAGCATGTCCAACACTGGAAGCCAATTTGAGAACCATCTGCAATGAACTAGGTTGTGTTGGTGGGTTGTGATATCTGAGTATCCTGGTGGAGATTGTAAATGGCCTATATGCATTCTACAAAACATCCCAATTGCCTTTCTGTAGAAATGACAGCTCAAATAAAGGGTTGCTGTGGTTCTCATGAATATCATCTTACGGAGCCAAGAAAAGCAGCTGGACTGATGGGTTCTTCACAGTTCATTCGGTAGGCAATGAGAAGGTTGAGCTGACAACAAGTGGTTCCAGGAATCTTCCTCTTTTAAAGATTTGTGTCTATTTGCAGATATCCTTACTGCTCTGAAAAGACTGCCCACACTAATAAAGAATGTGTTTAATTTATGCTTAATTTAGTGCACAGTTCTGTGATCACTAATATTGAATTACCTGAAAGAACAGATTTGAGCTAATTCAGGAGCAGGTGTGTGTGATCATTTCAAATCAGCAATATAACACCGTGGTGATATTTTTGTTTGCTTGTTTGTCTTCTGCCTTGTACTTGGGACATTACACCTCCTATTGCCAGCCTGGATGGGCATCCAGCCTGCATCTTGCAGGTCCTGCACAACAAAGATTACTAGTTCAGAAGCAACATAGTGTTTCTGGAGGCAGTTTCCACAGTGGGCTGTTGTTGAAGAGTAGCTTTCCTTTTCCAGGATCAGCTACTTGCTACAGAAAAAAGTGGAAAGGCACTGGACCATTGTTAGCATTGCTGCCGTGCATGGGCAGCGCAGTGCTCAGATTGCTCTTGAAGAGCTGCAGTAGCTGTGGCCAGGTTGTCCCATTGCTGGTCACAGCCACACAGCTGTATAAAGTGTCCATGGACCACGTGCAGCTTTCATTTTCCACTGGGACAGCACAGAGCATCAGGTAACATGTGGACGTTGAGTTAATGAAGGCAGAGCTGGTAGCACCGAGTAAAAAATTGGTGCCAATTAAAGTTATCAAACACCTCCCCTTGTTGCACAGGGTTTGTGAGAAGCAGCTCTTATCTGGGACAGAAAGTTATCACTGGAGCAACTCTGAGCATCAAGAAGAAGGTTGCCTTGGTTACATGAAACCTAGAAACACCTGAATATTTTCTGGTGCATTACCCTGTGATTGGGAAGGTAACAGCTACCTATCTAAGTTAGGAGGTGACACTTGCAACCCATAAAGTTCTCAGCTTGCACTCTCTGTGGACATGGAGAATGTATGGGAACGCTATGCTACCTGTAATGGCAACCTCATAGGGGTGATCCCTTTATTCCCTGTCTCCTGACCTGGCACAATTTTCCACGGTCAGGAATGTTGAGAGGAGCTAGCGTGGATCATTTTACAGGTACTTTACTGTTGTCAGCTGAGGCTGGCTGGTCTAGCAGGACATACAGCACTCATGTCTTTCATATCTCCTGCCTGTCTGATGCTGTGCAGCCATGCCATGTACAAGCCTGCTGCTGAGCCCATTTGGAGTAATGGAATTGCTGAATCCCCCTCATCTTGAATGAGCCTGCTTACCTGTTCTTGCACTTAGCAGCAACTCAGCTGCTGCTAGGACCTATGGCTTTACCACCTCAGGCCGGGGTTTCCAAATGGCTGTGCAGTATGTCTAAAAGGCTGCTGGGGGCTACTGAACTGCCCTTCCAAACCAGGCTCCTGTCTGCAGGCTGTGTCCTTGACAAAATTTCAGAGAGCTGAAAGAGCAGATGGTGGCTGGGTGGGAGTGTAACAAGTGGAACTACAGCCAGTCCCTCCACCAGCTGCAGCTTGATCATTTCCTGTGAAATTTGTGAGGGTCACGTTGTCAGGGGCAACCTGACTAATTGTTTTCTGTTGAGTGGTTGACAGCTGTTTGCTGTAACTTGAAATCACGCATATGTCGGACATGAGCAGTAAATCATCTTTTCTCTGACTTTCCTGTTCCCAGTTCTTGTTTCCCCATGAAGCTCTTTGTATCCTGTTCTTGGAGACAGGCCCTAGTGGCTTTGGAATCCCAGCTGTGCCATCCCATCCATTGCAGCTCTGCAGCTCTTCACCCCAGAATCAGGAACATTTGTAATTTCAACCCTGGACACCTCTGATGCCATCCAGCCCTTCTGTGAGAGACCCTAAAGAATGGTCTCAGCTGGAAACAAAAGTAGAAAGCAATAGAAAAGCAAAGGTAAAAAGAAAATCAGATTCTGAACAAAACTGGACACAGGCTCTATTTCCACACACACATGGAGTGTGGAAGATGGGCACTACCAGAGTTCTTGTCCTGGATCAGGTTGTAGCAAGTAGCTCATACAGTGTCTCCTGCTGGCAGTGCCTGCTCTGGTAGGAGTTGTTCCTTACAGCTGCTGAGGTTTGGTGTGGAAGTGTTTAGGATAAGATATGAAGCAGTCAGGAAGGCTAAGTCTGAGGTAGCAGGAAATTCTGAGGGAGCAGGAATTGCTGATGTTCTTTATGGTCGCTATCAACATATTCTGAGTCTATGCTAGTTCATGTGAGCTTTGTAACCTGGATCCACTCTTTGGATGTCCTAGGATACTCTATTGAGTATCACAACCACCTCTTTATTGCATCCCCACATTTGCTGCCACAGGACTGTTGAGCTTACTGGCTACCATGCACACCCTGTTCTTGCTGTTCCGTTTTTGGCCACAGTCATCCGAATTGGTTTAGTAGGTGAATACAAGTAATCCTTGTTCTTGCCTTATCTAAGTAAGTAATGAAACTTTACGAAGGTTATTTGAAAGCCTGCACCAGCAGCTTCTGCCCTGACTGGATTAGCTCAGCTGTTGGCAGCTTCCATCTCCTAAGGGGTGGTTTCTGAGGAACACCAGCTGTATTTAAGGCTTGCATAGGTTTATGGCTTGACTTTAGTTAGCTTGGCTGTGAGTCAGTGATGGTGCTGTATTAGCAGACTGAGAGAATGCTGAGGCAAAGGCAAGGGTTAAGGAAAAGGTTTGGGGAAAAGATGGAGGAAGGAATCTAGGGTAAGATCCATGACAAAGAAATCTGACTGGCGAGGGTCCATTAGAGTTGACCAACACAAGTAAGATTGCAAGCTTGCAGCTGACATCCAAGGATGGTAATCCTTGAACAGGGCAGAGACAACGGGACATTTGGACACACTCTTGGAATGGTGCTAGCTGTGAAAGAGACACTGAATTTATACTACAGCCATCTATATTTAAAGCCAGCTTAAAGTTCATTGATACAAATTTAAACCATCAAATCATTTTACTGTATGTATCAGGGCAGTGTTTTGTGTTAGACAGCTACTACACTGTTGGTCCAGTAGTATTTAAATTGTGGTTTACTGTTGTATTGGACCACAGCCTTGGAGGCAGGGGTGGCACTATAAAAGCAACTCAAATGTCAAAAGCAACTTAAGACTGAGCTCTGGAGGGTTTAGGCTATTGATGTAGATAGCGTGCCTATTAAGAGATGTCAGATCATTTAAATTAATTTTCATCCATGTAAAGTAAATTGACAAGCATATGGACAACATTTTTTTCTGTGGTCCATGCTGTAACATGAAATTTTATGTAACAACTTCCATTAACAAGTTGAATTGTTCACACTACTCATGTGAGGTCATTAGTGCAACCTGAAATTAGGTTCCATACATTTGCACATACTGCTGTTGCTGAGGCAGCCCTCTTGCCCAAAAAGGGTTAAATTTAAGATTCCTGGTACTCAGAAGTAAGTCAAGCTTGCCTGCAAAAAGAAACACAGACATGCACTGTGTGGTCCCCAAACCAACAGAGAAGCATACATTGCATTAGGCATGCAAATTGCTTAATGATAACTATAGCTAATTTCCTATTTGTGTGTCTATAACAGAATTTCTTCAGGTGCAGCTGTGAGTGGTCCTGTGAAGTGTGCAGGCCCAGAGATAAACTGAAGGAACCCAATCTTTAAAGCTCTTAACTAAAATATGATACTCAGTAGATTCTAATCTAATTTCAATTTCTACATAAATTATCATAGAAAGAGTTTTTCCAGTTTTATATTTGTGCTAAATAAAGCTGATGAAATTAAACAGAAAAGGTACATTATTTGGGGCTTGAAAAATAAAGAAGATTATATGTATTTTCCAAGTCTTTCACCTCCCAGGAAGGCCACAAAATATGGAACTATAAAGAGAATGGAGGGTATCAGAACCACCCAGAAGATGTGTAGCTACTAAGGACTTCCAGCACCTTGGATACTGTCACCAAAAGAGCTCAGTTGGATTTATAGAATCATAGAATCATGGAATGGTTTGGGTTGAGAAAGACCTTAAAGATTATCTAGTTTCAACCCCCTGGCATGGGCAGGGATACTTTTCACTGGAACAGGTTGCTCAGAGCTCCATCCAGCCTGGGGCAGGACTTTAAGGGATGGGGCTCCCACAACTTCTATGTGCAGCCTGTTCCAGTGCCTCACCACCCTCACAGGAAAGAATTTCTTCCTAATGTCTAAGCTAAATGTGCCCTCTTTCAGTTTGGTCATTCCCCTTTGTCCTTGTTACTAGATGCTCTTGCAAAAAGATTCTCCTCTCCATCTTTCTTGCAGGCTCCCTTGAGGTACTGAAAGGTCACAATTATGTCACCCCCAAGCCTTCTCTTTTCCAGGCTAAACAAACTCAATTCTCTCAGCCTTTCCTCATAGGAGAGGTGCTCCATCCCTCTGATCATCTTGGTGACGCTCCTCTGGACTCACTCCAGCAGGTCCATGTCCTTCCTGTGCTGGGAGCCCAGAGCTGGATGCAGCACTGCAGGTGGGGTCTCACCAGAGCAGAGCAGAGGGGCAGAATCCCCTCCCTTGCCCTGCTGCCCACGCTGCTTTGGGTGCAGCCCAGGACACATTTGGCTCTCTGGGCTGTGAGTGCCATGGCTGGGTCATGTCCAGCCTCTCACCCAGCAGCACCCCCAAGGCCTTCTCAGCAGGGCTGCTCTTAATCTGTTCATTCCCAGCCTGTGCTGATACTGGGGGTACCCTGACCCAGCTGCAGCACCAGCACTTGGTCTTATTAAACCTCATTAAATTGAGATTCCCATGGGCTACTTCTTGAGATTGTCCAGGTCTCTCTGGGTGGCATCCTGTCCTTCAGGTGTGTCAACTGCACCACTCAGCTCGGTGTCAGCTGCAAATTTGCTGAGGGTGTACTCAATCCCTTTGTCTATGCCTTTAATGAAGATATTAAATAACACTGGTCGCAATACAGACCTCACTTGTCACTGATGTCCACTGGCACTCTGAGCCATTGACCACTACCCTCCAGATGCAACTGTCCCTTCAATTTCTTACCCAGCTAATCAAATTCACCTCTCTCCAAACTAGAGAGAAGGATGTTGTGGGGGACCATGTCAAAGGCTTTACAGTAGTCCAGATAAATGACATCTGTAACCCTTCTCTTGTCCGCTGATGCAGTCACTCCATCATAGAGGGGCACAAGGTTGGTCAGGCAGGACTTGCCCTTGGTGAAATTGCATCACTTTCAGGTTCTTAAATGGGGTCAAATGGGACACAGCTGACCATATCTGACACTGCATCTTCTCCTACTTCTCTGACTTCTGATTTTGTCTTAAATTTGGCATTTAGATTTACTAAGTGTATCTAGAACTATGAAGATTTTATCTCTTTTGGTAAATTTTTTAAGGGTCATTATCGGTAACATTATTAGTACAGTATAGGTCACAGTTTTGGAAAACTATTGACATCTACTTAGAGGATTAATCAGATTGATTAGTCAGAAAGATTTTTTTAAAATGGAAAAAACACCCACAGCATAGGTAGGTGATTCATAATTTGCAGGTATTGCTGAAAATGTAAAATATCTCCTTGACCGAGTACTACACTAAATGTTACCTCTAACAAGGCATGTGTGCACCCATTTTAAAGCATGGTGTCTGTTGTCCCATTGTTTGGCGGCATTACTCCAATGTTGCTCTGCTTTGCCATGATCTCTGCATGAATGTAGTGCATTGTCAGGGACTGACATTACCCAGCCTCCAAAGAACCTGCCTGCCCTGATGTGTCAAATCGATGTCTGCCAGCTACAGTAACGGGGTCATTGAGCAACAGCCAGCTGAACTGTCAAGCTCATGATCAGAGGAAAGGCTCACAGCAGTCCCAAAGCAGTAGAAGACAGTTCTGTTAGTGACAGCCCTGACAACCATTTTGTGCAAAAACTGTCACGTGACTCTTTTGCGAGTGGCTTCCAGAAGATGAGGATTCTTCAAAACAAATGGGAATTGCGGCTGCACAGCAAGTTCATGGACATGCCTTCTGTGATACAGCAAATAAAAGAATCGGAACCTGGGAATCACTTTCTGCCACTCCTCCATCTCTATCTAAGAGTTGTTTGTCTTAGGCATGAGTGTTGGTGAGAGGACAAGTCTAGTGCAAAAACCAGTATCACTCACTCTTCTGGGTAACTATCTTATGTGAATAACCTCCCACTTCATATTCTCCATAATTTACACACAGTACTGCAAAATTAATTAGACTTCTAGTGAGCCATTTTTGAGAGAAAACCACATCAACACTAACCTTTAAAATGAATCAGTGGAACAACAGCTCTCTTGGATAAAAGCTTTTAGAACAAATTTTTGAGATGCTCTAGTAAAAGAGCTACTACAGGGCATAGCTGGAACTATGTGGCCACTTTTCTCATGCTATTTTTTTGCCTTCCTACCTTCTGTTTTCTTTTGCATGCACTATCCTAATCGCTCTGGGCTTTGCTTTTTGAAGGTTTCCCTCCTTATTCCCTTTATTCTCCTACTTTTTCTCCTCCCCTATTATCTTTCACCTCTTCCTCATCAGTGATCAATTTGCAGACTGGAGCTGGTTCAGCAGATGGCCAAAAAGATGGTTAGAGAACTGGATCACATGATGCATGAGGAAAAGCTGTGTTCATCATGGGGAAGAAATGGCTTGCTGAAGGTCTAATTATGGTCTTCAGCTACTTGAAGATGTGTTATAGAGAAGGAGGTGCCAGAGTTTTGGATGTGCAGAACGAAATGATAAGATACAACGGCCAAAGTTACAGCTGTAAAAATTCCAGATGGATCTAAGAAAAAATATTTTATTCGTGAGAGTGGTTAAACCAACAAGTGCCCAGAGAGCCTGTAGGATCTCCATCCATGGAGATACTCAGAACTCCTAGACAGGGCCCTCAGCAACCTGATCCAAATTTGAAGCTAGCCCTGATTTGAGTGGGAAGTTGAACATTAAATCTCTTTGGTCTGCTAATCTCAGTTTTCTTAAGGCTTTCTTCTCAAATAAGCTTCTCTTCAATCCACCCCAGTCAAGCTTTTTGCCCTACCTGGTCAGCCATCAGCAACTCTGGCCCCAAAGTGAGACCATGCTTTTAATTCATGTGCAGACCTTCCACTTCGCAGTTTTGCATCATGCTTTCCCATGCCTGGTTGACTTTGAACTGGAAGAAGTTGCTTTAGCTCTTTGCTGACCTGCAGATAGTGGCTGGAAGAAATCTATTGAACAAGAAAGCTGCCAAAAGAGTCACACACAATTTGGTGCCCATGAGGTTGAGTCCACTCATCCAAATAGTACCCTGATGCTGCATCCAATGTTTGCATAGGACAACATTTCCACTGTGTGCAGCTATTTCCCTGCTAGATATTTAAAAGCCACATTTAGAAATACAGCTCTTAACCTCCAATTTAGTATAATGACAAGAATAGCAAAATCCTGATGAAAAAACACAAAAACAACAGAGAAATTAAGACATATTTGTCCCAAGTATGAGGCAAAGTATATGAAAAAAGACACAATTATAATAATTGCAATATTACAATTATAATTGTATAATTATAAAAAATACTGTAATTGCATATAAACAAACATCCAAGTAGCAAGTATCTGAGAACTACATGGTAATGGCAGTCAGTAATATATTGTTTCTTGAAAGGTGAGTTATGAGTAGCAGTTTTGGCAAGAGTTTGGTTTTGACTACCAACAGCAGTATTTATTAACTTGTCATGATGGCATGCAGAGCAAAGTTAAGACTGGTCACTAATTGTAAACACATGAAGAAACCTTGTATGCTGGTGTTTCCTGAAAGAATTGGCCCAGAATACAAACTGCTTAGAATGAGAAGATTGGACTTGATGATCTCAGAAGTCTTTTCCAACCTAATTAACTCTGTGATAAAAATATTTAATTTTGTCACTTAGAAATGTCATTGAAATGACAGATCCCTCAGGCACGGCAGATAAAGTCTTCAAGGACTAAGCAGCCCATTTACTTTTGATCTCGTGGCTTCCCCCTTATCTGCACAGTGGAGCCTACAAATGAAGATAAACAGGAACCAGCATGGGCTACTTCTTTAAAAAGAGAAACAGTGAAAATCTCTGTGAAGGAGTCCCGCGGGATTCCCACTGCTCAAAGAAACTGCCAGGTTGCATGAAACAGATGGAGGAAAGAGGAACTCGGCAGTGTAGGGGACCTCTCCACCAAACAGCCACACTGGTGGCACGTGCCAGGAGGGAGCTGACAAGGAGATCCCAAAACTTTTTGGACCTTCAAATGGGGAGTGTGTGACTGTGAGGAGGCCTGGAGGGAACAACAGTCCCCTCCTAATGGGGGTGAACTTCAGCCAGGATTCCAGGACCACTTTCCTGGGTGTCGCACTTGTGAGGCTCTCAGGAGGAAAGGGTTAAAACCAGAAGATTGATGAGGAGGCAATAGTTTTGCTCAGTGACCTTGAAGCTGGGAACACAAAAAACGTTGGTGTGGGAAAAGGCAATTTCTTATGCCTCCTGTTGTTCATCCTCTGCCTGTTTTGAGAAGCAGAATTCCTGTGTAGAGATACCACGCTGTCAGAGGTATGATTTGCTGTAGTGAGGCAGGCAGCGAGCCCCCTGTCCTGCTGCCAGCTAGGATGAACTAAGCCAGACAGAGCCTGTGTCCCTGTGTCTCTGTGGCCTGGCCTTGTTAGCGACGTAATGAAATAAATCCACTCTTCGCATTTCAGCTGTGGTTTAAGCACTGCCCATGATACCTGTACGTGTCAATTCACAGAGAGGGGGAGTGTGTCTGCCACATTGGACTGTGGCAGGATGTGAAGGCAAAGAGAGGCAGAGGCAGATGTTTGTGAGGCACAAAGATGTCTGTAGGAGAGTCTGATGGATCTTGCTCGCCCGACTGGGTGGCTGAAGGCAAGGCTAGGCCTCGCTCAGCTCCGAGGCGGTCAGGAAGCACCTGCCCAGGACCACCACACTGTGCACCTGCCTCTGAGGGCAGCTGTCTGCAGCACTCTGGGGCTGAGCTCACCAGGCAGGACCAAACTCCTGTGCAGAGCCGCCATGCAGCATTTCCCAGAGCCTCAGGCAGCCCCAGGCACAGGCCACGGCTTCTGGGAGGCCACAGCATGTCACCTCCCGGGACAGCCCTGCTCCGCAGCTGCAGGCTCCATCGCCCAGCCTCCCAGCCCCTGGGGACTGCAGCAAAGCCAAGCCATGAAAGGGCCGCTTCCTTTGTTCCTTTATTGTGCTCTTGCATTGCCAGCAAACAAAACCGTGAACCTTGAGAATGATTTGTGCCATGCTAAAGGAAAGGGACAGTGTGACCTCCATGTAAGCCATCCACCAGTTCTCTGACAGAGAAGCCTTTTGGCCAGATGAAGCAGGCTGGATAGAGACAGTGGGTGGAGAATTACCCACTCCTCATACAAAAACAAGTATGTCACCTTTGAACATGCTGCTGCACATGCTTTGTGAGTGTTATGCTTTTTGACATTATCCACTAGTGGGTTACATTGAAGCAGGCTTTACAAAAATAAAGACACAAAATGATAAATGTAACTGTAAATACCTAACCTTCCCAGCTCCACTATTTATTTCCCATGATGATTTAAACAAACATTTTTCAACTAACTACTCAGAAAAGACTATTTTTGTGAACTGATTCAACTGTGTCAGTCATCAGAGATAAAGGAAACAAGTACAGCTTTAAACTGGTCTATTAGGTGTGCTCTGAAGTACAAAGAGCAGTAAAGGATTACAGTGATTACACCAGACTAGATGATAAGAATGTAATAGAAAAGTGATATCACAATCACCAACAACAAACACTGAAAGCAGGTTAGTGGGTAAACTATATATAGAGTTCCCAGCTATTACAGAAATACAAATACCATCTGGAACAAAGGAACCCTTTCTTTCCTGTGGCATTTTTCATTGCATATTTTACTAAGCCAGCTAAATCAAAGGTTTTAGAAGACAATAGTGTGAGAACACTTAGAAGAGGAAGATATGGTTCAGGTAATATTTGAAGAAAAGCTGGGAAAGCCCCAATTATTCAGGAAGGCTATTGCAAATAAAAGAGAGATAAAGAAAAGGCTCTGTACTACAAGTATTGAACAGCCTCAACAGAAGCAGCAGAGCCTGAAGCTGGATGAAAGAAGAGCTCAGGGGTTAGGAGGGCCAGGAAGAAATGGATAGTAACCTTCAACTTTTGGTTAAGGCTAGAAAATAGTGTTAAGAGTGGTTCCTGGAATTATTAGGCTAAAACTTTTTCACCCACACCAATATTAGTTACTGTAATTGGACTTTGAGGTTTGAAGCTGGGGCTTTTTGAGGGTAAGTAAACATATATTAATGTTAACCTAGAGACAGTCCCTGCCTTAAAGACTTCCAGTCTAGACTTAAGGCATGAATCTGATGTGGAAAGCAGATAGGGAGTGGAAGGTGTTTTGTTGACAAAAAGTGTTGTGAAATAGATGGCATTGGAAGAGGAAAAGAATCAGTGATTGAAAAATGGGAAAAAAAGTTTGCCAATACAAAGAACAAAATGCCTGCTGCTAGCATACCTGTGATCAGGAAAACACTCAAAGAATGAGGGAGTGGGAGAAGCCCAGATGAGAGGTGCATGAAAGAACTATGGGGAACCTCTCACCCTGAAGAAAATGCTTATGTAAATATCAAATGAAACCAAGGAGCCTTATTTTTATTGTTCTGTCTGCTGAAGCTCTGTGTGTTAGCGAGAGAAGGGAAGAACAGTGCCACAATTAAACATAGCAGTTAGACATTGATACTTCTTCATTTCACTGTCAGGCCATGAAGTTATGAGACTTATTTATTGACAGGTTTGGTTCCTGGTAATTATTAGTGGGGTTAATTGAAACCATGGCCACAACAGAAGACCACCGTGCTAGGTACTGTATAAACACAGTAAAGTGTTTCCTGACATGATGTAAAGGGAATATATAATAAAAGGCAATAAAAAATTAAATAAACCCCTTTTTAATACATGACCATTCCAGTTCCATCAGCTTCTAAGTGTCACAATAGGAACAAGTTTGGAAAAGGAATTTTGAGAAGGCAGATACATTTCAGGGGATTCCAGTTATTTCATGTGAAGTCATGCCTCCAAAATTCTGCCAGGAATTATTACTGAAAGTTGTGCTTTATTGATTTGTTCTCTCTCCACTAATTCCCTTTCACTGGAACTGTCAACATAAAGCTGTCTGTTTAATTTTTGGTGATTATATATGTATACTCACACATGTGCAAACTGTCTCTCAGGCTTACTCTAGGATTTCCGATAGATATTTATCTTCCTTGGATCATATTTTTTTTTCCAAGGCCTTGGGGTAAGATCAGATTAGCTTTTTATAGATCTAAGGTTCAAAGCTCTGTTTGTACTTGCATATAGAGTAGAAAGAAGATGTATCTTATTTTGCCAGTTTTTCAGCTTTTCCTTCTGTCTCTTTAAATATGCCAACTCTATGACCAGAATTATGGCGTTCTGATTTATTGCTTTCTTTTGTTGGGAGCAACATTTGGTTGACTTCAGTTACATCACTTTTACTGGTATTCTGACCATCTGTATCCCTTTATTGGCATCCAAAAGAAATAAGAGAAATCTCTTAGAGATTCTTCTACTGGGCATGCAAGAGCTAAAAATGAGCTGAGGATGATTAGTCTTGAGTGTGGGTGAGAGAAAGGACTGGCGGCACTGAAATGCCCCTTCCAGGTCTTTTCCAGAAGAGCTCCAGTGAAGAAACTCCTCCACAAGGCAAAAGGTTCTGGAAAATAACGTCACCTTCTCTAAACTCACCCAGGAGGCTTTGCCTTTGAATTACCTGCTGCTGGCCGGGAGCAGACCACAATCCATCTGTGTATCCCAGCACCAGTGTAGGTAGCAACCCCAGAGGTGACCGACTTCCCTCTCCTGATGTGGGAGAGAATCCAAGCAAAGAGGAGCACCTAGACAGGACTCTACTGCCACTTTCTTTCCTACTTCGCTATTTATGTTGTAGGGAAAAAAAGGGAGAAGTTACAGAAACTGCCCAACGGTCACAGGATGTCCTGTTGCATTTATCTGGCGATGCAGGCGAATGACTCACCCAAAATATTTGATGATCGGAAACTATTATGTTTTTCTTTCTTTTTCACGTTTCTTCCTGAAAATATCAAGCATTCAAACTCTGAAACATGGTTAGAGCTATGGTTAGGCGACATCTTAAAGCTATATGAATTCAAGGAAAGAGTAAGGAAACTTTGAAGGTTACCATAGTCCAGAGAAAGTCACATGACAAGAATCTGCTTGCCCATCTCTGAAAGCTGTGCTAGAAGAAAGCAAATGGTATCATCCCAATCACTGGCAGAAGTCCTGCCCAGAGCATATCCTTTGACATGGGTTATAGACTGAACCTGATTCTTTCTTTTTTTTTGTAATTTAAAAATGCCCCTGCATGGTTTTCATGCCAGCCCCAGCTCAGAGCAGCATTAACAGCCCTAAGCTGTCCTCAGTTGGTGTTTTATGGAACCCCGTGCAAGGTTGCTCACCTGTGAGTGTCCAGGCTGCAGTGGCTGGCACATGGCCTGTGCACAGCTGTGGGGACAAGCTGTGTCTGCTTCCTCCCTTTGTCACATCCCCTCTGGCCCAGCCCGGCAGCGGGGGAGGCTGAATCCCTGTCCCTGCTCCAAGGGACATATAAAGTAAACAGAGATTGGTTATAAAGCCTGGCTGAGTACCCTGTACTAAGAAACAACGTGTCCAAAACAGACCAGGAAGGGAAATACAATTATCCTCAATTCATACAGAAAAAGTGGAGGAACTGTTAGGGCGACTTCCCCAAAGTCACGTGAGAAGTCTGCGAGAATGGAAACTATTTTCAAAGAGTATGTGTGTAATAGCATAGGCATACAACATTTTCGGAGGAGAGCACACGAGGCCTTTATTAAAGCTACAGAGAGAACAAACCACGTGTGAACTGTGAGACTATCCCATGCACACTGCTGTAGGCTGATTGTCAGCACACGCTTTTGGACCAGTAATGGAGAGAAAAGAAGTCATAAAGGTGGCTGGCTGGGGGTGAATGTGAAGACTGTTACAGGATATTTCATGACGAACCAATTTTTTGTGTGGGCATATCTAAAAAGCAGCTAAGAAGCATTGGGAATGATAACCCATGAAGAGTGAATAAAGGGTCAGAATTACCATCAGGTGATTTTATTTACCTTTGGGATTAAGACTGACTTAATATTTACTCAGCAATCACAAAGTGAGACACTTTCACGTGATTTTTTTTTCATTGTGTTAATGAAGACAAGGTTATCATGTGGTTCCTTGATTACCATCAGCTAGGGAATTAAGAAAACATCAGATCCCATGACATCCACAAGGCTGTGAGAGTTGATAGGACTGGCTCTAAGCACACAGAACTATCTCTTCATACTATGCTTATTTTTGGTACTGAGCGCTCAGTTATTTCTTGGTAAATTTTCTACCTCTCTCTTCGCTTATAAGAAGGAATTTCTCAGTGCTATGCAATAGAGATACAGATAGGAAATGACAGTTCCTGTCCCAGGGACAGGCAGAAGAAGAATAATTTAAGCATCTTGCTGGTTTGGCCAGGCACTGAGCACTGTTCTGACTTTCATCTCAGTTTTGGAGCCCAGTACCATTTACATAGAAGTTATTGTTTTATAAAAATCCACTGTGTTATGCAAAGCAAGGCATAACTAAAGGCAGTCTAAGAATATCATAAAGACTCACAAAGTCCATGTTTTAAAAAGTCCTTTTATGGGCCTTTTCCAAAATAATAGCTCCCTCAGGGTCAAATGTCTCATACCCAAGTAAAGATTTTGTTTAATTCATAACGAAGTTGATCTGTCTGCTAGATTGTTTCCCATGGATCAGTCTGCTCGCAAACACAAAACATACCGGCATCCAGCTGGGTGTTACTGCTGCCAATTGCAAGACAATAAACGGTTCAGTACTGAGCAAAATTCAAAACTTTTATTCCACAGAGCAATAAAAGCAGTAGACATTGCCTACTGACACACTGCCAGAATAAATATTACCTACTGTACAAGTTTCCATTCAGATCTTTCATCAGGTCAAAGCACAATCACAGACACTATCAAGCTTTATTATGCATTAAAAGACTTTTCATGAATGATTGAAAAAAATTTTAATTGCATTTTCAAATATATTACTCATTGAATCTTAATGACCTAAAATCTCCCTGAACAGCAGCGTGTACTGGGTTGGTGCTGTTCTCCTGAAGACTGGGGGTTTATTTTGGGATGCAGCCTTCAAGGAAGACTTAAACAGCTTCTTTGGCATTTCTGGCACCCCAAGATATGTGTTCTCAGCATGTAAAAAACCGAGGGGAAGTGTCTGAATTCATCACATCTACAAAGCAGCCCCTAGGAGAAGCCAAGCCAGGAGCAGTGTTTTGAGCTCACTGTTATGATTTGGTTGCTGTTTGCTTTATTAATACACCAAATTACCTCAGAAAGGAGGACGTATTAATTGTATGCAATAAGTGGACCATTGACAGGTTAGGCTGGGGAGCTGTCTCATAGTGTTGACAGAAACACTTGTTACAAATAGACCTGCTAGATATTAAAGAAATGTGCTAGAAAAAGCAGAATTTGTATATTTTTTCCCGTAAAATAAACCCTTGTCATGTTTAAAGGAAGAGTCCTTTTGACTCTCATCATACCAGTTCACAGCAGCTGGACCCCAGCTGGAGCGAGGTGTCCCGTGTGCCAACACAGCCAGGCAGCCATCAACAGGCCTGGTTCTGTCCTGAGCTCCCAGATGGCCATTTCATCTCCCCCCTCCATGTCAGGTCCATGGAGGATGCATTTGCTATGTGAGCAATTTAGGCTCACATAGCACAAATTGCACAGATAGAAAACCCTCTATCAGCGGTGAGAAAAAGAGAGGCTTTGTAAAGGGCCTGAAAGGTGAAGGCACTTGGTTGATGGCAAAGCTAAGATGTGAAGTGAGATTCATAAAGGATATCTGCCAGCAGCTCCTTTATGTTCATACTGTAGGAAAATGAGCTGAGATGCTTCATCTGGCAATAGGAGAGTAGCAAACTTCTGCGTGAGAAGGTAAGCAGAGAAGTGAATGACATGCAAGTATAGTCCAATGAGAAGCAAAACAGTTTACCTGACTAAATAGAGCTGGTTATGCCACAGTTTCCGGGCTCTACTTAACTTCCAACCACTACAAAGGTAGATTTTGATTTTCTCTGTGAAAACTATATTCTCCAGACAGGAAGTAGACCGTAAAATGCATACATAATCTCCTAAACAAAGCTTAAAAAACCCATCAGCCACTTTTTTTAGATAACCTAGTCCATTGTCCCCACTTTAATGCAAATCCTTGTGGACCATCTTACAGGGTTTCATATGGTCTGGATTTTTTTTTCTTTCTTTGGTTTGTTCTTCCTTTGAAATGCCCCTTTAGAGCTCTCTCCTGTGAATACCCTAACATTTTCAGGAAAACATTTTTTTCAGGTATAATAACCCACATTAAGCTTTATCTCATGCAGTAGTGCCACACTATTGAATCCTCCCCTCTCTTTGCTCTGATTGACTTACTTTGCTACTTTGCTTCTTTTTAGGCCAGACTCAGATATAATTTTTAAGGCAGTTTTTAAAAGCAAGATTTTCCTCAGCTCTATGCACTGCTCACCAGCTTTGTTTTCAGCTAGATGGGCATGTACAGCATTTTTAGGCTGCTCCAGACTGTAGCCTGGCAATGGTCAGCAGTGTCCCCTCCCAGGGCTGGGAAATGCATGCACAATTGGGAGGAAGCACAAGAGCTGCCCAGGAGAGGATAATATGGAAGCTGTTCACTCGGGAAGCTTCAAAAAAATGTGCTCTACAGCAATATGCCATGGGATGGGTATTGCTTAGGGATTACACTTTTATTTTGGACAAAAAGATTCATTCTTTTGTGGGATACATCATCTGATGGGAGAGAAACTCTAAAGGAATAACAGGAATGAGCTGTGGGAAAGCCAGAGGTAGGAAAGATGGTCTTTGGGACATCGAGAGTTAAAATGTAAAGGTTGTAATTTATTTATGGAAAAGAGCTAAGAGCTTTGTGTATATGGTAACCAGTCCCAGCTCTTGGAGCCGTCGAGGTGGCAGAATCAAACTCACAACTCTAATTAGTGTAACTGAAGAATGAGTATACTTATTATCTGATATAAAGCAATTTTAGAAACTCCCACAGTTTAAAAATAATAGTAATAACAGTAATTGAAAACATGAACTGACAAGTCACTAACAACCCATTATATCACAGCAGTGTGGAAGTGCCATGTACCTTTACAAAGCACCTTTCTGTTGATCTCTGACACATATACACACCCCAACGTGGTCTCTAGAGCTGTTGCACGGAGTGTGTTAAAATACATCACAGACCAACACCCAAATTGTGGTGTTTCTGCTAGCTCTTTTTGTTTCTGGTGTAAGGTGGAACTCAGAAAAACTTACCAGTAGTTGGCTTCAAAAACACTGACTGGTTTGTCTAAATAGGTTTGCTCCTTGGTGTAAATAAAATCAACTATTCTGAGCTACCTGTTTTTGCTTGGATCAAGACAGATGTCTCAGGCTTCTCTTATTTGGGCTTGTATGAGAGGAGAATAAAACTAAAGGACATATGAAACTAAAAGACTGGCCCAATTTATCACACAGAGGAGTGATCCAGTGTGCTGCACAGAGGCTCATTGCTGAAGCCAGAAGTCTCAGGTAAGGACCCTCTCCCCAGGGAGCTGGAGCTCATCCTTGCCCACCAGTGTCCTGAGCTGAGGAAGGCCAGGCAGGGGAGGAGGACACAGGGCACGAGTCCCAGGTTGCTCTCTATTTCCTCAGCCTGCCTTGAGAGGGAAAAAAAAGACAAAAGGTTTTTCAAAGAAGCAAGAAACTTAGTCAAATACAGACTGGATGCTATAGAGAAAAAAACCAAAACAAAAAAACCCCTAACAAAATCAAAAGCAAAACCAACCAACAACAAAGCAAAACAAAAACCAAACCAAACAAAAAAAATTAAAGAAAATCTTTATTTTCTTCCAGCCATTCTTGTCTTCATTTCATGGAATTCCATTTTTGGGAGTAGTAGCATGATGCAACTGAGAAAACAGCTACATTCCCCCTCCCTATTCCACATTGGCATTCAGCAGCTCTAGGATACCTTATCCTGTGGCTGCCCAGGGAGAGTGGCTAGCAAAGGAGACTGGGGGAGGAAAAGGGAACATACTTGCATTCCTTGTTCTTTCTCATTTTGGAATTTTATTCAGTCTAGTGCATAGAAAAGTTTATAGAGAGAGAAGTGCTGCAGATTATAATCCAGACTCTATAATTAGCCCCAGAACTAATGAGCTGTCAGTCAGTCTTCCTACAACCCTTCTGTGTGCCCTGCACTAAGATCAGCTCACACATCCAGGCTTGCCATTTCCTCCAGATTTGTGCAACTTTAGAAGACGAGATCAATCCGGACTGTCGTTCTGATTTTTCAGTTTCTCAGAGGAGCCTGGGGAGTTGGGGTCTGACTTTGTCAGTGCTCCCTGAGCTCTGCCCAGGGCTGTGATTGCACTTTTCCGTCTGTGGACAGCCCCAGTGTGCTCACTGCCACGCACGATGTGGTTGCGCTGCGCTCTTTCCTTGTGCCTTTCCGGATCTCTGCCATCTGGCAGACCCCACTCACACTTGCAGTGCTCTCCGAGGAGGGTGACGGATTTGCTTGCCACCGGGCACACAAACACACACATTGTGCAGGGCTGGCTGTGTGCCCTGCTCCTCCCAGCTGAGCACAGCCCACCCACTCTGTAAGTCTCAACCTGGATGCATAACCAGCTTAGTATGCAATAATAATTATTCCTATTTCAAAACAATCTTGCCCTACTTGCTACTACTTCATTAATTTTTAAGAGTTGCATCATTTCTTTTCTGAGTTACACCCACTTACTCCACTTCTACCTCGCAGCTCCGGAGCTGTGCTGTCCCAAGATCCATGGGCGTAAGGATGGCCAGCATCCGTGGGCATTTGGGGCATCACAAGATGGAGACAAACGGGAAAGAGGGGGAAGCAGGGTGTGAGATAACCTATCTAGATAACTGTGGTGTTTACATAGCAGTGTCTGGTATTTTAGGAAAACCCATGGTAGGTATATAATTAACAGAAAAATATTTATTAACAAATTAATCTCTGAGCCAACATCTGTAAGTGGGTAGCATATCTGCAGCTCTCACATGAGGTGACACATAGATCTAGTCCAGGGAAAATGCCATGGAAAGGAAAGAAAATAATTATAATTTTGGAGGCCTCCAGGATTCAGATGTTCCCTGTCCTGGGCAGTGCCAGCATTACTCCAGCTCCCAGTTGCCTTTTGCTGCTTCACACCAGCCCTCACGCCTTGCAGCAGGATGCCCTGCATCCACATGGACCTTGCCTGCAGCTGGTGGCTGCTGCATGCACAGTCCCACCCCGGACTGCTGTTCCCTAGAGAATGAGATACTGGTAGTTTGCCAGCCAGCCTGACATCAGCCACCTCAAACTGAAACAAATTTTAAGTGAAAGAAAAGTGAAATTAGATTGATATGCAAAATAGAACCGTTCAGTTGCTGCCTGTAGAGACAGACAGACATACAAATATGGAGAGGACAGATAGCTAGCACTGATTCTCTTTTTTTTTTAAGATGTAGCTGGCCCTCCAGTTCTCCCAGCTAGAGTGTCAGGATGCTGAGCTGGGTGGGGTTCAGTCACCTATAAGGCACTGAATTAAGGCACTGGGCAAGGACCCATTATCTCTAGTATCTCCAGGCTGGTAGTTTAATTTGGATCACAATCACATTTTTAAAATAATTTTGTGGTTGCCCGCCTTACTGTGGCTCCCATTGCAGCACAGTCCCTGGAGTGAGCAATCTGGATTCCTGCCAGGGGAAATTTAGTCAGGTCACTCCAACCATCAACGTGCATACAGCCCACAGGAGCGAGTTAGAGCTGGTCTGTGATAAAACCACAGAGATGTGTGCCTGCATGGGTCTCTGCACTGGCTGCTTTCCTCTGCAGCTCCCTTCCCAAGCTGCTGCATGACTTGCTTATATGGACTTAGCTGTAGTAACTTCTCCTGCATGGCTGGACACTGATTTTTGGACTGGAATCTGGGCTGCCCTCATAGGAAGGCAATATGACAGAAAGAAGACTGGGAATCTCTCCTTGGCTACAAGGAAGGGATTTGAGGGTCATATCATCCACGGTACCAAGTAAGCATTCAGCTAGAATAACCAGGTATCAGCAAGAAGTCATGACTTCAAAACTTCTTACACATTTCTTACTTACTGCACTATTGTTTACTTGCAGCTCTTTGTGTTAACCCCCCACACTCTTGGCAAATCCATTTCATAGTGCAAGCAGCAAACGGCAGCATTGTTATTTTCTCCTATGGCCAGAACACTGAGTTCTCACACCTCAGAAGATAAGTGCCACCACCTAAGGCCCAGACACATTTTGACTTGTTTTTAATGAAGATTAAAACCAGGAAAGGACAGTGCAGATGCTAGCCTGCCTCACTGGGGGCTGGCCACTGACTCCACTGCCTTCTTCCCCTGGCTTTCTTTGGAGATCCATGGGGAGCTTGAAGTGTTCCAGATGCTGTAAAGAGGGTACCTGGTACCACCCTGCTGCCTGTTTTGGCCAGTTATTCTTTATCCCCAGAACAGGACAGCTGTTCCAGGCCTACCAGTTGAAGCATCTGTGGTATTTTTCTTAAAAACGCACTTTGCCTGATGCGCTACAGGGATTTGGAGTCCTGCTGTGGCCAGCATGGAGCAGCTTGTGCTGCTCAGCAATAAGCTGTGGAAATTGATAGTGCTGGTGGGGATCCTAGCATTGCCACTCAGCATGTGGTCTCAAAAACATGACTTGATAGCTGTCACCAAGGTCATCTGATTCCTTTTCTTGAGTAAATGGAAAATAAAGATCCCCTCACAGGCCAAAAGGCAATACAAAACTCTTTTTACAGATGAAGAGAGGAAAGGAAGGGGCAGTGTTTGCTTAACACAACCTGGACTCCAGCAGGAATTTGATCTTTTCTTAATCCTGATTTATCTAAGTTACTGCAAGTTGCCATGGATTTTTGCCATTCCACTTTGCTGAAGATGGTCCTGCAGCAGTGCAGGGCAGCAGCATCTTTAGCACAAGCAAAAACTGTGCAGTAATCCAGCTCTGCTCCCAGGTAATCCCTCAAGCACCTGCAATAGCCTGGGCATAACAATCTGCTGTTTCCTTTTCTCTTAAAACTCATGAACTTTTTGCAGGACCAGATAAATTGTGATTTGTAAATTCTGGCATTTTTTATTTCTTGCCCAAACAGGTGACTGCCAAGATGGGACCCACTTCTCCTTGGAATTTCTTCTCCTGGAAATTTTCCCACATCCCTTAATCCCTGTCACTTATCATGTCTGTCAACATGCTCTGAGCTGGCCAGATACTCATGTTCACTTCTCTCATGGTTCAGAGCTGTCAAACAGCTGCTCTTTGCTGGTTTCTTCTCTGGGCAGAGTTGAGATCATGAATCTTCTAGGGGGTTTTGCATCTTCTGTGCTGGCATAGATCTCATTTTCTCTCTTTCTTTTTCTTTTCTTAGTTATCTAGATTGTTGATTTTGCCAATTAAGCTGGATTGGATTCTTCTTGGGAGACCTTGATTCTGCAGCCTCTGCATCCAGTTTTGAACTGCTTTTCTTACTTGCAGAGCAACTAAATTATTTCCTCACTTTGAATTTTTAGAAAAAGTGACAATAATTTTGGATTAGGTCATTCTTCTCATTAACAGAGAAAATAAACATGCAAGAAGCCAGACTGTTTCCAACTTCAACTTATTTATCCTAAATGCTTTGATCTTCAAACAAAGCTGATAAATCAGAGCAGCAGCAGGGACAAGCAGCATGGTCAATCCAAAATGCTGAAAAGTCATGTCAGCTGCTATCTCTACGCCTCAGGCCAAAACATGAGGGGAACCTGCCTACAAAGCAATTTAAAATTAGTTACATTTTGGACATTCTTATCTGATTTCTGAACTATTGTAATGCATCCAGGTCTTGTTTTTATGTCAGCTGTTTTATTGGGAATTTTTTTTTTAAACTGCAAAGACTACAGATTTGTTTTAGGTGAAGGTTGGGGGTTTTTTTTCAAACAATGCTCTTTACAAGCTGCAGAAAAAAATCAAAAGACTGCCAGTAAAGTCACAAAACTTGGCAGTAAGGTGCAAAAGTGGACACAAGCAGTGTGTCTTGTAGAAGCCACAACGCAGGCACAATGGCATTCAACTCTGCAGCCTGAGCACAGCCCTGCGGGCCCTTTGCTCTGTCCTGCTCCCAGTACTCGGCTCACTCTTGAGCCAGCAGGAGCCCCTGCATGTTGGTGTCCCACTCTGCATGACATGACCACAAGGGCTCTCAAACCTGACTCTACCAGCACCTCTGCCTGGCAGGCTTAATGAATACCCTGGTGGGTAATTTCTGGTAAGGTCTGGAACTCCCACAAGGCTCATTTTTCTTGTAAGAACTGGCCTTTTCAGTGTCAAAACCCGGCACTAAACACTTCCTGGACCGTGGTTTCTCCTGCAGGAGGAGCCCAGAGTTCCCCACACAGCTGCTTCCTGGGGAACTCCAGCTTCTGTTTTGGGGACCACTTTCCAGAAATGCAGATGTGAGCCTGAGCTACAGATAGCATTGCATCTGCTGGGAACATCCAAATGTTCTGAGGGAACCCCTTGCACAAGCTCAGCTGCAACCTGCATCCACAGAAAGCATTCCAGCACCAGCACAGAGGTTTGGCACGGGCAGTCCCCCACGGGTGACCCTCTGGGGCGATGGGCTCTGCTGGTTTGGAGCTCTCCTAAACAAAGCTGTCTGTGTTTAACCTTCCCAGGCAGACTCGCAGATTCAGTCTGCGCATACCAGGAAAGCAGAGCGTGCAGTTTGCTCCCCTGTTTGACATAATCATAGGCTGTCCCGGTGCCTGGAACAATTTAATGAATACCTTAGGACAGGTTTTGCTGTCAGATCACAATACTGCCTTTCACAAAAGCTCTTGCCACTGTTGCCATCACTGTATCTGACACCGTGACAATGTGGAAGACCCCACCCAGAGGGCTAGGTAGTAGTTCACTGATGTGATGAATGTATTTATTCAATCTGCATCAACCTGTGATAACTATGCAGAGGCATAGTTATCTGTGATGTCCATTCTATGGCCATATTTTTAGGGTAAAATGCTGTGGAAAGGCATTCCATTAGTTCCAAAACACTGCAGACACACTGTGAGCCCCTGTACTCATGTTTACACGGTGTAAAGCTCTGCTGCTGCCATTGCACTCCTCAATAAACCACAGGAGTTTCACAAGAAGGTTGAAGCACAATCTTGAGAAAAAGGAAGAGAATGCGTAAAGGCACACAGAGACAGGAAGAATTGCGCTGTCATCAACCCAGACTGCCTCCAACAGCATTATTTTTACCTCAGCAGTCTGAGAACCCAGAAACCCAGAGCGATGTTTCAGGTTTTCAGTAAAGCCTGTGCTGCTGGGGAAGCACATTGAAACTTGCTCTGGTTTTGGAACTTTGCAAGGTGGCATGCCAAGACCTCAGAGATGAGTGGAAACAGCACAGAAAATACATTTGCATGAGACCTGAAGAAGGGTCCACAAGGGTCTGGCAGCAAAACCACACTCCCTGATGCCCTGTTATGACACTTGCTAAAAAGACACTGATCCTTGGGTCTCTATGTGGAGAAATCCAGGGCTGACCCTTAGGCTGCAAGGACGTTGCAGGGAGTATTTTGCACAGCTGCGTGCCCAGCTCGACTGGGAATTCCCCTGGGCAAAGGAACCCTTGAGCAGAGCCCAGTGCAGCCAGGGCTCCCAGGTGTGCTGCTGCTCTCCTCACCTCCACCCGGGGCACCAGCCCTGCTCACAGCATCAACAGGCACCGCCAAAACCTCAGGCATTGCTAAGAGACAGCACACGGAGTAGAGGCAGAAACCAAAGCCTGGGGGGGACAAGCCCTGTTTGCAGACAGCCTTCACTCCTGCCTCCTCCCTGCGTGGTTACAGCTCAGATCTTCAGTGTCTGGGTGAATCTCCAGCCTCACTAGGTTCAGTCACTTCAGCTGGCTTTAGCCAGTCCTATTGCTTCCTTTCAGCTAGCCATGGCTTTTGCAGCCTCCTGTAGTCTCACAAGTACAAGGATTTTTTTGGCATTTTAAATTTTTTTATTTTTTTATTTTTTTTGGGGGGGGGGCAAGTTGGGTATTAAGTAATTTGGGTGTTCAGGGGATTTAATTTAACTGAATCAACACACACACAGCATCACTCTTACATGTACCATGCTGGAGCATGCATATTCCTAATACTCCGCCCAGATGGAGCAGGCTGAACCACTGGGCAGCTTCATCGTCTGACAGCTGAAACAGGACAGGGTCTGAATTGATTTCAAGCCTGGTATTAGAGCATTTACTTCTCTGCCACTGCAATACACACTTACAAAGTATCTCTTCTGCCTTTATGAAGAAATCTGAAACTTAATATCTTTTGAAAAGCAACTTTTTATAAGTATTCTGGACCTCACCAAGATATTCAACCGGCAGGAATACTAAGTACCTGTGTTGGAAAGGCTACACTAGCAACAGTAAATCACTGCACACTAAGTGACAGGATTACCCCCTTTCTTGGTATTTGGAGTGGCAATGTTGGTGTACAAGGGGAGGACAGTTAAAGCACACAGCGACTATGGGGCATATGAAAGCTGAGAGAGCAAACCAAGTGAAAATAACCAAATTTTCTACTGATTCGTTCAATGAGTTACTGCAAGTAATTTTTTCCTTCTGCTATTTACGGGGTTTCCCTCTGCTAAATGTTACCATGGTCACTGTGGTGTAACATTAATTTGCTTATATAACCTCTGAGTTGCACATACAGACCCAGATGTTATTTCAGAAATACTACACTTGGGGAAGATTTTTTAAAACCTGTACATGAAAATTTCATGGAACAGTTAATTTTTTCTCTTAACACTACTGGGGCCTCCTTCAGAGAAGGGCACAGTGATGTCCTACCACGAAGAGAGTTGCTCAGCCCTGCTGATGCTCTGCTCTGGCCCCCCTGAACCTGCAATTAAGCTTCAGCCTTGCAATGCGCCTAACTTCGTGTTCCATCACTTCT
Source organism: Daphoenositta chrysoptera (assembly GCA_013397915.1). NCBI lineage: Eukaryota > Metazoa > Chordata > Aves > Passeriformes > Daphoenositta > Daphoenositta chrysoptera. The sequence continues at coordinate 220,852 of VZRO01002278.1, forward strand.
CTTCATGCCACGCACCAGAAAAAGAAACTAATGGGCTTGATTTAACGTTGGATTTAATTAAGATAAACCTAAAGAGGTTAGGGTCTCAAGAGTGTACTGGAAAGTAGAACTCAGTATGTATTTACTGCATTTGGTCCAAATAATATTTAACTTTGAAAACAAAAATCTGCATTTTTCCTGTAGCTTATTTTGGGTCTTAAAATGGGTAAAATATCAAACTTCTATGAGTATTTACAGTAGAAATGTAACTTCTTTGTTGCCCAACATATAATTTACAAAATACTTCTTAAATTCCAAAAGGGTATTAAAACATTACCCATGAGCTGTCCAGAAATTTAACAGTGTCTCAGCCAATGTTATTTTTTTCCTCCAATATAAAGCAAAATTACATTTTATGGCAAGTCATGACTGAAGCTCTCTTCCATGAAGTGTTGGTTGAAACTATTAACAAAAAACTGAAACTACTCACAGATGTACTTTAGGCTTAACAGACTGGTGCATTCGAAGCCCTGGGGAACTTCACCAGCTCTGTGCAAGTGGGAAGTGAGGGCAAACATTTATCACAACCCAGCAGAGTGTATTCTGACTTCAAGTTGTATGGAAAAAAAATAACCAACCAAAAAACCCCCTTTTATCTTTCTTGGTCAGAGAGAGGAACAGCTATGAACAAAGATATTCTTCTGCTTTTGATACTCCATGTGCTTGCAAAGCTCAGCAGAGACCTTTGAGAAATTGTTCCTTTTTACCATTAAGTTCTTTATACTGGAAGTAAACATTCAAACGGGTGAATGTTGCACCTTTTATATTTTAGCTGCCACATTTTGTATACTGGGCACTGAACAAAATCTAACTAGTTTCCAGAAGGTAAAAGTAAATTCACAGGCATTTCACCCTCAGAGCTTCCTTTTATAGGAGTAGCATCAGCAAGATCTCAAAATGCTTCTAAAGCATTTCCTTAACTTTAGGGAGGAAAAGAGAACCAAGTAATAAGACAAGGGTATTTTTACAAACAGCAATAAGCCAAATATAGTAAAATTTTAGTCTACAGAGTACTGTGACATACACAGTATAAATTAATCTATTATTTGTTCAGCCTCATGACTTTCTAGGATTTTTGTTTGTAGCTTGTAGTGAAAATCTAACAGTATTATTGCATTCACATGCCACTGCCACAGTAGGTTTAGAGCTCCTGTAATATTAGCACTCTTGCCAAACTCTCCTACAACTTAACAGGAAACTTTTGAGAAATATTATTTCCTTAATAATTCCCTTTAAATACTGATGCAGAGCCAGCATGAGACTTCTTCCTTGCTGTAGCACTGTGGCAAAATGTAGTGATCCAAATTAGCCAAAGTATCTTCATGAAATACCTTACATGAAGCATGGATGTAACAGTAACAGTTTAGACTTGCTGGGTCTGGACAGAAAGCAAAGCTAGAAAAAAGCTATTTCCCAAGTGCTATTTTACTACATTGCAAACTTGCACTGAGTCATAACACTCCATACACACACAAACACTTTGGTCTCTTTAACTGTTTTGAGGAGTTGGATTTCATTCCTTAATGGGAAAAATAGATCCTCTTATTTGGTTATTCTACAGTTATTTTAGTTTTCTTGGGTAGCACTAATGCCTGCTTCAGTGCTTACTTTCTGCTGCCTTCAGCATCCTGCTGCACTCAAAGCAGAGGAGAAGCAGCATTCATCTTAGAAATTATTATTCCTACACTCTTACCTCAAAAACAAGCTCAGCATTGAGCCTGGGGACTTAATGTAAAAGTATTTCAGTGAGAGCACCATAGCCATGCCCTAGACACTTCTCACTTGGCTCCTCTTCTCCTTGGAGAACTGCACAAAGGCCACTCTTCCCCTCCCAACTACACGTGGGAGCAGAGATGCCTCACCAGGAAAAGCTGGCTTCCTTCTGCCCTCCCTGAAGCCTGTGTGAGGATCCAAAAGGCCTAGAAAAGAGGGAGGACAGAAACCCCTCGGCTTACTGATACAAACCTCCAGGCAGAAGGTTTCTTAATATCTTTGCAATGAAGAGGAATGGCAAGGAGATAAAAAACAAAATGATGACAACCAGAGGGTAGAGTCCCACCTCCAGATACAAACACACCCAGATCTCTCTTTGAGCTGCAGCAAGCCAGAGCACTCACTGGAATTAACGTGTGAACCTTCATCCTGCAAAGAATACCTGGAAAGGTTTCTCAGTCAGCATGGAGCGAGAGAGGTGGACTGGGGTTAACCTCTCGTGGTTCACCTGACCCTCTAGTTCCACCTGATGTTCAAATGTTTTTGCTTCTCAAGCACAGAGAGCACTCCTGATCCAGTGGCTTTCAGGCTTTTCTTTTTGGCCCTCTGGATGCTCAAAACCAGAGCAAGCATAGAAGTAGCACATGTGAGAGTTACAAAGAAATACTGAACCCCGCTCACATGGGTTGGGCTTGAACCTTGTGAGACTGCATCTTTCTTCACATATTCACAGCTTTTCTACATTTACAGTTTTGTCAAAATTATTATAAAACATTTATTGACAGTAGCAATAAACAGAACAAATTTCTGTAAACAGCAATTAAAGCGGAAAATGGCTTAAAGTCATTTTTGACAAGCCAGCTGTACAAAAGCTTAAGCAAAGCGCTAGTCTGGGAGGCTGGGTTTGGAAGAATCCACATGGAGTTCAGGAGGTGTCATGCCTTATTAGATCACCAAAATAAGCTGTTATTGTCTTCAGTTTGTTATTGAGAAAATTTTGTTCTATTTCAACCTTCCCTCCTGGGCCTGCTAAGGAAGCGACCTGAAAAACAAAAAACAAAAAGTAAACCAATCAATGCACAGGAAAAGAGGCAAACCTTTTAATTCAAACAAACAATCACAAAAAATCATCTCTGCTCTGTTAATACTGGTAGAAAATGTTCCTTGGCAGCTAATGCCTCTGATCCTCTTTTTGTCTCCTTTTACTCACAGAAGTGGCTTGTGGCTTGTGACTGAAAAACCCTCCTCACCTAAGTCACGAAAACAAGAGGATTTCATGACCAAAGACAAATACTCAGATCTTGACATGCTGTGCTGAGGCAAGAGATGCTAAACTGGTTTGCAGGGTGCTTGGCATTTGAGACACCCAGGTGTGGCAAAAAGCAAGCTGTACATTGTGCTTGAAAGATGTCACATCCCAAATTTTGGGAGAAGAGTAAAACCAATTTTAGTAATTAGAATTAGGAAGCGTAAAGGTTGCACTGAAGACTGGCTGGGTGGAGGGGAACAACGCAAATAAAACCAACCCCCAAGCAGGCAGAGAAACTCACCAAAAAAGTCACAGCTTGTTGTTGCTGCTATTGCAACCAAAGAAAAAGCTGCTGTATGCACTGGAGTGGCAGGCAGTGCTGAGGGCAAGGCTGGGGCAGCAGTGCCTCTGCAGGCCGGGGAGCCTGTCAGGCAGCGCCGGTCCCGCCTTTGTGTTTACCATCACCGGAGTGAGAATTTCACCATTCATGCTCTGCTGACTGAGCCCCATGCACACCTTTAAGGCTTAATGATTACAGACAGACAACACTTCACAGCAGACTTTGCATTTTGGACTGGAGCATGCCATACTCTCCCCTCTCCTGCTCCTACTCAGGATGCCTCATACGATGCCTCTGAGGGATAACAGCTCACAGGCCATCAATTCCTCACCAGGAGAGGCTGCACAGTCAGAAGGACAAACACCAAAACTGAACACTGCCTGCTTTTTTCTCCTCCACCTTGGACCCTGGGGACCTGTTCTGTGGGGGAGTCCATGCTCCACAGCCAGTTCTGCTCCGTGCTGCCAATCCCCCAGGCTGCTGCAGGAAAGTTATTTCTATAGCTCCCCATGCAGGGAAACTTCCCAGGCAGACATAAAGTTATCAAGGTCTACAAGCCTGCAGTTGATTTTAACTGATCTTTAAACTGAGACGGTATTAGCAGCTGAAACTTTAGTTCAGACTGTGTTATTAACACTTCTAAAGCCCCTTGAGACTTGACTCTGTCGTGCAGAGTCAAGGTTTAAATATAAACATGCTGAACTTCCTCTATTTTACCGTGAGCAAAAAACCAGCCTACTATCAAGAGAAAATAACAGATTAATTTAAATTACACTTTGAACCTTTACTGACTTACCCAGAAAACTGCCGCACTTATCTAAATCAAGCATTTACTTTTTTATTTTGGTTTTATTGTCTCCCTTTTCATTTTTTTTTGTTTCTGCAGACAAAAACAAAAGCGTGAGCAGTTTCTTCATCCTTTAACTTCTGATGATAGGAAAAAACGCTCTGCGTTCTTGTCAGAGAGGAACCTGCCACTTAAGTAAAAAAACAGAGGCTGGCTGACTTATAAATAGCACAAGAATCTGAAATTGGCAAGTGATCAGGAATGTTAATTTTACAACTTCTGTTCTTACTTGAAATCCGAAAAGCATTGTGGGGTGATCCGTAGTTTTTCTAGGAAGATATTAACTTTTAATATTTTACAAACAGAAGCTGGAATGCCCCTTCCAAAAAGCATTAAGAGGCTTTGTACTTTATAGCTGATGTCTCTTAAGTATTCTAAAATATTAATTGGATTAGTCAATTTAATACAAGAATATTAAAATTACTGTCTTGGGGTTATGCACTCCTGCTTTCTGGGCACAGTTTGTGTCACTAGCATATCTAAGTATGACTAATGCAATGATATTAAACACTAGTATTTACTAAATATTTCTCTCAGAAGACCAAGTAAAACAAGATACCCCTACACTCATGGGTGGTGTCCACCAAAGGACAGCTGAGAATGTACATACGCTGTGTCTGGTCTCTAAGTGTTAAATCCAGGATAACTATGACTAATTTCAAACAACGACTAAAAGTATTTGATAAACCCAAAGGTGACAAAAATTTAAATAAACACATGGGAATAAGATCTGCTGTGACAGGTCTGGTACTGTACGCTGTTTAACCCATCCACTATTCAGAGGAGAGAAATGCAAATCCTCTGTGACAATGTTTGGTTGTAAATTGCTGGAGGTTGCAAATTTAATTACGTAGGACTTGCCAAGTTTTCCGTGGCAGGGCTCAGTCAGCCCTGACGGTGTGGTGAGGGAAGGCTGTCACACACCAAGCTTCAGAAGGTGCCGGCTTGGCAGAGGGACACCCTCTAAAAATAACAGCAGATTGAGGAACGATGCTTTGAGAAAAACAAAGGTGCTCAGCTATTTTTAGAGATAGCAACAAACATCTCCTGTTTTTGCAGTGCACTACAACGGTGAATACAGAAAGGCTTCTTAACTTCTTTTAAAAACTTGACGAGTTCAAAATTTGTTTATTTTGCATTTTCCTGTGTACATACGATGATTCCCTGCTGGCAACTCTCCTTATCCTGGTTTATTCTTTAGCCTAAACCCACATTATTTGGGTGGACAGGTACTGCCTCCTTTGCTGTGCTGCTGTCCCTAGGTGGAGGTAAAAGTTGCAGCTTCAGTTAACACCTCCCTGCATCCCTCTCACCTGGATGCTTCATCCCTCAGTTCAGTGACCACTGCTAAAAAGAGTCCACAGCTACAACCAAAACACATCAAAAAACTAGCCAACAGGTTTGGAAAGGAGACATCAGAAAAGAAAATATGAAAAGAGAAACTAACATAGAAGATTATTTCAGGAGCACAAGTTCCTTGAGGTGTAAACCTCCTTTATATTCTTCAGGTATATTTTTAAACTTGAAGGTTTTCCTGCTAGTTGTCTGGAGGTTTTTTTGATTTTTTAAATCATACTGAAATTTCTTTAGTAAAGTAACTTCCTATCTGTTCCAGCCACCAACTAACATAACTGTGGACAAAAATTTTATCAGCATTTTTTCTCCCCTCCTAGAAAGTTTTCTGAGGTATGAGAAATACAAGCTTTTTAACTTGATAGGCAGTCACACAAGGACACTGTGAATCAATTAATTTTATAGAATACTAATAAAATTAAGAATCCCCTCCTCCTTCACCCAGTCTAAAAGCTAAGAGGAACAAAACCCAACCTACTTGAAAAAGAAGGCAGTGGTATTCTTTACACTGAACATAATAAAATTAAATGCTCTCAGGCAGCATTTTTGAAAATGTACAGGTTTGCAGGTGAATTATACCACAATCACAGTGGTGCTGCTATGCTTTGACAGGCCAGACATTTACTTATTTTTCTGAACTTTGCATGGGCAAACTGCAATTCAGTATTGAAGCATTGTGAGCTTTAGGAAGACTGAAGTTCAGAAGTATCACTCTGGCTTGGTGTATGCTGGCTTTCTCTTTTATCAAGGACAGAGTGAGTTTAAAGTGGGCTGCTTAAAAGCTGTTGTTATTAACACAATGGTCACAGCTGAAGTGTATGCAGTTACATTCACTTAGAAATTACCAGCCTGCAAAACACATCAACCCACGGTCTCTTACCTGCCAACTCCCTTAATACCCAAGTACCTTAAAAATATTATCAAATTAACCTCTGTTCACTTCCTGGCCCCTGACTCCCTGCTTTGTTCATTGTTCTATTTACTCCTAAATAAAGATGACTGTGCTTGGCAGGTCCCATTTGGCTGGGTCTCCAGTCTAAAATCATAGCTAAAAGAGAGAATTCAAATAAATAAAGGTGTTTTTACATATCTTTACACTCCCTTCATCGAACAGTCATTTTTAACAACTGGACCGTCACAAACAGAAACACACCAAATGTTTTTCCATCCACACAGTAGAAATACAGACAGAGCAAGGCCTCAGTGTCTAACTCCAGATTTTCTCAAAATGATTGATGGAGATGAGGTGGGAACAAAGACAAGAAAAAAAAATACCAGCATAATGTGTATGTTTTGTAGGACTATCAAGGTCCAGAACACTTTGCTTAATTCTAGGCTCATGGAACTACTATACACTAGAAAAGAAAGAAAAACCCATTCCTGTATTCTGGCAGTATTTGAAATATAAGCCAGGTCTGAGACACCAACATTTAGGACAGCAAAAGGTCCATCAACAGTACAATTTCACAAAATGAGGTATAGCTACCACAAGTAACAGTATGTCTGTCTTCAAAGAATGGTGAAGTTTTAAACAATCACTAAGGCACAATCCAGTATCTGAGCTACTAACCATGCACAGGCAGGATAAGCAATAAATTCCAAATTCCTCATTACTCTGTCTCCCAAACCTGGCTAGGCTGGTAAAGATGCTGATGTGGTTATCAGTCTCACAACAGACCAGGTCACCAACATTTTAGGCTGACCAGTTTGTTGGGGGGAGGAGCCATGATGCATCCTGACAACATTCTGACCACCAGTGAGGGACCAACAGCAACTGAGAGCAACTTCTACAATGAGGTAGAAATAACAGATTCCACCATTAGCAAGAAGGTCCTACAGCAACAAATCACAGGTTCCTCCTTCTTTGCTGCAAATATGAAGATACAGAAGTACCATCTGGTACAGAAGAGTGTCTGTGAAAGAGACTGGACTACCTGGGATGACTCCTTGTCCCAGAGGTTGAGTACACACTTCCCACTCTGCCCAATAAGGCAGAGCACAGCTTGCTAAACACTTCATAAATTACATTTATGAACTGCATAACAGGCAGCAATAAACATACATATTTTTTAATGTACGTGCACACATATATGTATTATTATTAATTATTCCTAACTAGAAAGAATATTGTGAAAGATTAATTCAACCTAAAACCAGACCTGCACACATTACAAATTTTCTAATAAATACATGTTTGTAAACAAGGAGATTTGATGCAATTCAGGGAAATGTTTTTACATTTCTTATAAATGAACCAACCATATTGCACTGGTTCGCTGCTCCCTCTCGAGGCAGAAGTACAAAAGTTCACTTCTCTCTGACCTAAACTCTGTTCTTTTTTTAACGGGAATTCAAAGAATCCTATTCCTCTGTACAAGACCAACTCTACAAAGAAGCAGCTATGCCTGCAGAAGTAATAAACGCTGTTTTCACAAGAAAATCATGTGGAACCAGGCTGGATATCTTGCCTCCCAATAAGGCAATGAACACCAAGTCCTCTGACACAGCTAGGTCAAAGTCAGCTACCACCTGCTTTCACTCCAGCAGCAGGATCCCTATATCCCTATTAGCTGTGTTAGCTATTTAGCAGTAATCTGATAGCTAACTTCCATTAAACGTATGTATTTTCCACTAAATTTGAACCACCTTAACTAATGGTTAAACAGTACTTTTATTGCAAGGTTGCTTCTAACTGCTGGACTTCTATTTTTTTTTTATTTTGCTGAAGATTCACAGCCCTGGAAATGTAGTGGCAGTAAATCCAGAAACTTAAATCAGTCAGAGATTTTGGTAGCCAAAACCATAACCAGTCTTCTGTGGACCAGAGTATCCACTATGGTCAGGTTTGGAACAGTCATGTTTGACACACCTTTGTCCACACAGGACGAAGACATTTCCCTAAAGAGTGGGCTAGATTAACATTCTCTTTCCCCCTCTCCAATCATCAGCCTTTTGGGTTTTTTTTCTTCGTATACTGACACAATTTTTAAAGAAAGGCATGAGGAGCTGATTTCTCTTCCTAAGCCCATAGCCTGGAACACTGAGCAGAACTGAACCCAGGATTTCAGCCACCTACTCTTAACAACTGAGCCATGGTTTTGAGCGACAGCTGTTTCTCTGCAGCCATCTGGGTAAAGCCAAACCCATGGATGTACGTTCACATCATTCAGAGCCAACCACACCAAGATGTAGAGATGGCAGGACACCTGGCCCAATCACATAGATGAGCTGAGCTCTTCTGTAGGAAAAGGTGCAGACCTGTGGGGAATACTCTTGGATGCTTTTGTGGAAACACAAGCGAAATGTAGATGCCTTTGGCAATTTATAAATCCAGTAAAAAGTGCTCATGAGCAGAGCAGAAAACTGCTAAGGTCATTCTTCATCATGGGAATGAAACATTTGATAAAATGCAGTGGAAAGAAGTTGAAATTAGAGAAACTCTACCTAAAGTTAAGGTTCCTGTTCAAAGATTCATAAGCTACTTTGACATTTCACCAGCATGAAATGCAAAAAGGGATTGAATCACCACCTGCCAAACCAATGGTCCTGTGCACAGTGTGGGCTTAGAATGTGCTGATACTCAGGCCATGTGAATTTCAGCCTATTTCTCAAGCCAGCTGTTTGCCACCAACAATTCAACAAGCCACCATATGTCTTGACACCCTGCCTGCTCTAAGTTAGACACAGCTTTTGGAAAAGCAGGAAAAAGTCCTGGGAAGCCCTGTGGCATCTTGCAGGTGAGGAGAACTGCTCCCTTCTTAGCAAAAAGCTACAAGACAGAATTAACATAGAAAATACACAGAGGAAACTAAACCAGACACTCAGGGGAATTGTTAGTCATATAACTGCTTAAAAAAAAAAAATCTTCTACCAAAAATCCCTAATACAAAAAACCCCACACCAGTGCCACAAATTTTGTGTTTATCACGAATCACTGCAATGCAAGCAGCCCATATGGAACTGCACACCTGTGTGGACACCATCAGGAACACCCCTGGTGGTGTGACATTTGTGTCTGATCTGTGTCATCAGTGACAGCAGTGCCTGCAGGCTGTAATTTCCTGCAACTCCTTCATAAACTGAAAGCCACGAAAGCCTGGGACTCACCGACTTATCAGATAGTGAGAGCTCGTTAAAATATATTGGGTTTTGATAGTTTTATAATAATGTATGTGTCTGGCAATTGGCTCTAAAGCTTCTGCAAGAAACTCCATTCTGTTGCTTTAAGAAGAAACAGTGTCAAAACCACGGAAATAATCTACTCCCATTTCTAAATATACCAAAAGTACTGCAAACACAGAAATCACTTAACAGAAGGGACAAATTCAAAAACCCCATATAATCCACATTCAGCTGAACAGACTTAAGAGTCTTATGTATGAGCTTACAATATTTATGTTTTAAGTCAGCTGAGCATTTTGTTCACTACCAAGACCTCATCCACTAACACACCTGGTTAATATCAGCATTCCGAGGCAGAAAATACACAATATTGTTGGTGATCTTCTTGGAGAGCCTGAAAATTTCAAATGTAGAAGCCAGTAAAGGAAAAAACAAGAATGGGGAAGGAAAAGTTTGTTTATATTCATTAATTTTGAAAGTATGTCTCAATTTCAGCTATTAAGCAGTTAAATTATAGTTAGTCTTCTGAGTGTGTGAGTAGGATTCTCTGCTGAAACGCAGACATTATTATTGTCTAAATGCAGAAACTCTATTTCACCATTAGTGCCCTAGAAAGTAGAAAAAAGCCCCCAACACTCACTTTTTATGAAAATTTAACCGAACTACAGAGAAGTATTTGAGAAATTTGAATGTAGTTTGTAGCTAATACATTTGGTTTACTTGGTTTTTTTAATCCATTTTGTGGAATCTCTCACACATGCATACAAAGATTTTCTTACTCTTACAAATATGGCTACATTTTAGCAAAAAAAGGGAACAAATTAGATTATTCTCGGACAAAAGAAACCCCACACTTCACATACGATGAAACGGTTATGTTAATACCTTCCCAGATGAATGAATGCTCAATATCACTGTTAATAAACTAGTATGGAATTCTACATATTAATTAAATGTGTTAATATTTTCCTTGCACTCTTCTGTGATTTCCCAAGTCATGGGCAGGTGCTATGACGGAGAAGAGTTTTAGTAAGATATTTTAAGTAAGATATTCCATTTATAAATCAATTAAAAAGTGGAATTAATGACAAGGTCATAGCTCACATAACTAATTATTATCTATCTATGTATCTATTTATACCAGATGGCTATTCAGGGTATTTAATAAAATAATATAAAGGAGTTAAAACTGCTGAATTAATGCTTTAAGTTGAGAAGCTACTCAATTCTCTAATGGATGTTTTGCTTTTGGGAAAAACTCATCACTGTTTTTTTTTGGTAATAAAAACATTTAAATTTAGGTGGGGAAGAGGACTAAACAAATGGGTTGCATATGGAACTCCAGCTGCTGGGCCAGTAAACCAACTGTTCCCGTGGGAACAGAGGGAGGAGAGGAGAGAGATAATCCCACCACAAGGCGTTACGTGGAAAGGATATCCGTCTGGGCAAATCATGGTGTGGATGTCGAAGACGTCGGCGGTGGCGTAGTCGGGCCCGCCCCAGGGCGGGCTGAGGAACACGACGTCGGCGCGCAGGCCGGCCGCCAGCGCCAGGAAGTCCCCGCAGAGGAAGTCGATGTGCTGGGCCACGCCGTACACCTCGGCGTTGTGGCGCGCCAGCCGCAGCTTGGCGGGGTCGATGTCGATGGCGATCACTGCCCAGAGAGACGGCCAACACGGGATTAACGGGAACCGGGAACGCAGTCAGGCACCGGCTGCTGGGACAAGCCCGCAGCTCGGCTCAAGGACTGCACGTGGCACTGTCTGCCTAGGACAGGGAGTCCTTACTGCCTCAGGTTTGGCAGGAGCCTGACAACTTCAATGATGTCAATTAGAAACTTAGAAACTTACTCTTCGGCTCCATTAAACTTTTATCTGTGGCCGGCCACATAGTTCTGAAAATTGAGTTTAGAAAACCCCAACCAACACAGCCCAAGGGAGATGGATGATACGAGAACAGTACATAATAAGAGAAATTAAAATTTAGTCCAGGAAATACAGAAAGCCAAGTGAGATTTAGAGATTGGATCATAGCCTACCAAATTTAATGCAGTAGAAACTATCGTTTGTCTTGCTCAAACATTACTCAGAAGAGTTAGATCAACTGGTATCTAAGAGGAAATGTTTTTACAGAAAGTACTCTCAACATTTCACTACAATTTCATTAGCTGGCATTAGACTAACATGAAGTTATCATCACTTTTCTGTACTTCGTTCTGCTGAATCTGAAGGTGATTCCATTCAAGTGTTTTAAGTACTATTCACATGTAACCTGTTTTTGAATACACAGAATTCAAGTAACAACCGGGAAAAGCAGCAGCTTTGACCAAAGTCCACTTTTACCAGTGGTCTCCAGAGCATCTGACAGACTAGATACTATGCCACACAAAAATAACGTTAACTAGTACAACACAAATCCAACTGTGACTTAAAATAGAAAAGCAGTTTTATTGGTCCTTTTTGAAAACAGAGGTCATATTATGAGTCTGATGAAGCAAAACATCTGCTGTTGTTACACAGGCACTGAAAAAGAAAATTAATCAACAAACAGAGCACATACCCAAATGTTTTTGGAAAAAGATTGAAGAAAGAAACGAATGCACTGTATACAACACCTACTTACCTCTTTTTGAGGTCAATGCAAACTGAATAGCGTTTCCTCCCACCCCGCAGAACGCATCCACTATGATGTCGCAGTTGAAGGACTGACTAACGCGGACCGCAATGTGCTCAGCTATTTTCTCAGGAGTAACAGAAAACCAGCCCTCTGCAAAGGAAGGGGAAGAAATGTATTTTCACCTCTTATTTCAAGGTCACCTAATTTAAAAACAAATAACCAAGCCCCACATAAAACTGAAGGTTTAGCATTAATCCCAATAATTTTGGCTTAGTATATTCGACCAGGAAATACCGGCTTTGAAGATGATAAACTCTGCTGAGTCCAGAGATTTGCTAAACAAACAAAGTCTCACTGAAGCAAACTGATATGCCTCGATCTCAGTACATGCTTTGTTGAACTTGGTGCTGAGGATTCTGGTTTATCAAGGACAAGTCCACTGGCACAGCTATGAAAAACTTTATATGTCATGATTATGCTCTCTAACAAATAAAACCAGGAATATATTCTCTCTTATCCAACATGTCATTTTCTTCACCTGGTCTGCCAGTTAATCTGCAAGTTTTTGAGGGAAAGCATTAGAAATGAAAGGCTTACAAACCCAACAAACAAAAAATACCTGGTAATCCCAGATCCTCTTTACGTATAAATTTATTATTTGAAGTGGTTTGCAAGTAAACATGGAAAAAAGTCGCTTTGCAAATGACTGCTGCAAGTCAGAACAAAACAGAATGAAACTAAATCCATCAGCATACTTGGAAGTTTCATGACATCATTTTATAAAATATAGAAATAGAAACATTTCATTGAGTTTCTGAAAACGTCCTGACAAACTATAATTTGGTCCAGTAAGACCTTCAGCAAACATAAGGACTAATGCAGACATGGATGTCTCACACTAAAAGCACTTCTGAAGTCCAAGACTTCTATTCACCTGCCTGCTCAAGCGGGATGGAATTTATCCACGGGTGCAAACACACATTCAGTAGTGTTCCTCCTTTAAGAAAATTAGTAATAAACTGCAACAAGTGCCACAGGTTTGGATACATCCTAGACCACCAAGGCAGCACACCTGGTACTGAACACACCTCTGTCCAGTTTAATTCCCTCATCAAACCGAGAGAAGAGCCGGTAGCGTTGTGCCCAGTACTTGACCAGCTCTGGATCAGCAGCAATCTCAGGAGGTATAGATCTCAGTGCATTTCTATTCCTTCTTCTTCTTTTCTTCTCCTTGTTCTTCACAGTAATTTTTTCATCTACAGCTGGAAGACACTGCAAAAGTTAACAGTCACTGTTCTTGTAGGCTAGGAATGTAATTGGCAGGTGAGTGTTAAGATTTAAAAAACACTGCTAAATGTTCTTTATTGCTGTTTGCCAGATCATGAAGATTAGTGGCTTTAAATTAAAAAAGAGCATCCTGTATTTCACAGGATTAGTTACAGTCCTAAAAATTGTAACAGTTCACCCATTATTTAAGAGCCTTAATCTTCAACTGAAGACAATAAACTCTACATAATGAGCAAACAACTGGATCAGAGACCAGTCTAATGCCTTTATATCAGTTATGAATAAAAACCAATCTAGACAAGAGCTTTACAGTAGAAATCTAACATAACTAAACTACTGCAGAAAGGATTAAATTACATATAAAAACCTAAATAATCCTGCTTTCCTTTGTTTCATGTTAAATAGAAAAGTTTATAATACCGATTTCTTTAAATCCTAGAAAATAATTTTAACAACGTATGTTCCCCAGAGCTCACCAATGTGCATTTAAACCCAACACTTGGTGGTCTGTGCAGCTACCTGAGGTTAACTGCCCTCACCTTCGCAGAGGAAAAAAGAGGCATGAATTGAAAACCTGTTAGCCCATGTCGAGGATAAACAATGACTGTTCACCTATAATGGAATCCTGTCAACATTAAAGACAAGATCCAGGATTCTGGCATTCCAGGAATAAGCTAATTCCACTAGCACAGTTCTCAATTGCTTTCGTTACCTCTTAGACCTAGTGAGTCTCTTTGAATTAACAAAATAAGTAAGTAGTGCACGACACAGTAACTTGGGAAGGCAGTATTAAGCCCACTGCCAATTAATTTCATCAGTTTGTAGGAAACTGATTTACCTTGGCTGACGTCCTCTGTCTCTGGCTGGAGATAATCAGGAACATCCAGAGGGACAAGCTGCCGCCCACCGCTGTGCTCTGGCCTCCCTGTCCCCTGCTCATCGGGGCCACTGGCTGCAGTGTCCTGTGCCTCCCCCTCAAGGTCACTCCCTCCAGGTCCTGTGCAGGCTGCACTGGAAGACGGTGGCTCTTGGATTTCGGTGCCCAGCGTCGTGCTCTGTGTGGCAGCAATGCCTTCCTGACCCTCTGAGTCGCTGCTGCTCACAGACAATGCCTCAGCTTTACCCTGAGCGGGGGCTGTCTGGGACGTGTCTTCCTCCTCAGGTTTACTAACCTGCTTCAGGAACATTTCCACCTGCAATTGGCAAAGATCACAGATGATCAGATGGTGATCTGTTACTCAGAGCAAAGTTTTAAAAGCCTTACAGTTCACAAGCACCTGCCACTGCAGGCACTCTCTACGACGTGTATTTTGAAAACAGTAACATATCCAGACTCAAAACATTCAAGAAGTCCTTAACCATGCTCCCTTTTTAAAGTGTTTAGAAACAAGCTGTCTTTGGGAAGTAGATGCCAGCTACCTCCAAAAGAGAAACAAAAACCCAACCGACCAACCAGCCAAAAAATCAACAGATAAAAGGAGTAAATAATTCTTATATAATATCTAAATCATCAGACTTGCCACAGCCCAGGTGACCAAGTCTACCACTTCACAACTCTTTCTCTAATCTGCACTCAGATATGTACTCTGCCTCTCAGGGAAGAGTTTTTTAGCATAAACAGGTAAAATTACCTTCACACATTAGTTGCCTCACCTTCAAGATGTACCAAATGGTGCACGTGGTAAAGGATTCTGCTGCACAGCAGAGAGCTCGACATAAGCTCCTAACCAATGCACAGATGCCACTCCAAACTCCTCAAAGGCACATGCAGATGCTCCCTTTCACATTATGGTTGCTCTGAGTGGCTCTAGACCTGAAGCAGTTCCTTACCTGAAAGTCTGAGGAAATGTGTAACTTTTTTTCCTTCACGTAATTACAGCCGCCCTCGAACTATACTGGCCCCAGGTACAAGATCAAAAATGAATCAAAAAGTATAGCAATATGACTGGAGTTCAATAAAACACGTATGGTCACCACCAGAAAACAGTGCTTTGCACTTGGGTTTTGGGGAATGCCAAGCATCCCAGAAGAAGGTGAAATAACATTAAAACTTGTCCCCTCAGATTTTCAAAAAGACTTAACAAAGTAAAATTTCCAGTGAACAAGTGTTTCTACTTCTTACTAATTTCTGAGTTTTAAAAAAAAGCATAAAGTTATTGGTGAAAATAAATGCAGGTAGATGTATAAGCAAAACCCTTTAAAAATTACTAAGAACATGGAGTTACATGAAAAACACTAATCTACACAATGATTTTCTGTTACTGCTGAAATGCCAGCATTAACAACTGGCCTCACATTCTAATTAACAATCAAAAGATACTTTCAGTAACAATAGAAACCTACACATACCTCTAAAGGTATGTGCACCCAGATGTTAGGAATGACTTTCACATAACTTGGCCGTTTAAGCTCACATTCCTCTTGACAGGGTACACCAGTGCCTTTCCACAGCCATCCTAACTTAAATACTCTTCACATAGGTGGGAGACAGGGAGGAGGGAGAGAAAACAAGAAAAGAAAGGAAAAAGGAGCAGTGGACTGACATTTAAAAATGCCATCTACTCTGGGCAATTAATTTTTTTTCAATTTTCATAATACAACAAGACAGCAGATAAATCTATGAATTACAACAGTGCTGAAAACTAAACACACCTTCTTCAAAGTTTTGCTTTTTTTGCATGTCATTTCAGATTCTTCTGTAAAGAAGATGTGTGTGTTTTTGCTCTTCCTTGGTTTACGCATATCCAAGAATTTGGACTTGAGTTTTGCTTTTTTCTCCAAGTACTGCACACTTCGGTGGGTGAAATCTGGAATTCCACCATACCTGAAAATAGACAGACAGATAGATAAGGACTTAGTTGTTTAATTTCCAGTTTAGAAGCTTTAACACGAATGTTGATGTCTACAAAAAAAAGATTTAGACAATTATTTTTTTATTGCTCCGCTTAAAATATGTCACTGGAGGTACTGCAAAACAATGTATCTTCACAAAAATTTTTAAAAAATTATTTGAAAATGTTTAACCTAATTGATTTTAGATTTTTTTTTTTTCTTATAGTTGTATAACTTCAGATGAAAACAATTTCCCAGGCCATCCTGAAGAATAGGAAATGAAAAAAGTATCTTGATTAGAAGAATAACAGATCTTTTCGGTGCCTGTCAAGAACCTCCAAAACGGCTACTTTTACCTTCTGGCAAATGCAAAAAAAACCCTAACCAACTAAAAACAATTTCACTGGCCAACACCCTGGCAACATTTTACTAGTATGGCAACATTTTACTAGTATAAAGCAACTTCATTCCAATATGAAACAGTTATAAATCATGACCTCAGCTCACAGGACTCCAAATTGAGAGGACCATTCACTGTCAGAGCCTTTAAGCTCTAATTTAAGTAGCTGACCAGCCACTTAACGTTTATACAACTGCAAGTACCTTAGGTGTTACACTTCTACTTCAAAGTACTTTAATTATTATCTGTAACTCTGCATCTCTCTCTCTAGTCCAAGGATAACAGTTTCATTAAGAGCAGAGACTAACTCTGGGAATCAGCTTCAAAAGATTAAGAAAAGGAAATGGAGATGAATGGTCTATTTCCATAATAACAAGAGAGCTGACTTGCTATGGAAAGCCCCACAGTTCCTCGTAAGTAATTACTTTTGTCCTGTGCCACACTTGAAACCCAACACAGAGCAGGTTTCCTCAGGATCTTCCACGGGGTTCTCATCCACATCCAGCTCATGGCTAGGAAAAAACACAGATGACAAAGTTATTTATTGTGAAAAAAACCCAATCTTATTTTACAGCTACAACACTAAAAATCTTGTGTATTGAAAACATTTAAATGTGGGCTTCAAGTAAGTTCCTCCACACACTGCTGAAAGCAAATCAAGCAGAAAACACCATTCTATTCATGTGTATGAATTTTTGGGTTGGTTTGGTTTTTTACCCAATTCTATTGACAAATGCCCTTCTGTTGGGGTTATAATATTCCAACTATTCTGAATGACCTCTTAAAATATTTAATATCAAGCTCTACATGATGAAGACAGTGTTTGCTCACCCTATTTCCAAATTATCTTCATCATTTATCATGTTATCTATATTATTATCTATTATTAATGCTGTGGCAACAGCAAAATACTAGAACAAAACCAAAGCTACACGATTAGCAGGTAACAATTCCACTCACTCCTTCACATTTGAGTTTGCAAATTTATTAGAGAGGAAGAGCCGTCTCACCATCTTTGAGACTATATATTTTTAGAGAATAAAAGAAAAAAACTGTGACAAGGCATATACTGGCTGTTTTATGACTGCCATAGCTCTGAGAATTTTACTGGCAGCATTCAATTCAGTTGAACAATGCAAATTATTTACTGTCATTCTGGTATTGTCTATACTAATTAGATCTAAAGAAGCAAGCTGCCCCATGCAATTTAACAGTCTTGTATACTTTAGTGGCACAAGAACAGTACCATCCCCTTGTACACTCATCAAGGCCATACATTGTTTTCATGAAGCACTGGAAGACAGGAAATATGCACTGCTTGTTGCGAGGCAGAGCAATAAGCAGTGATGGAAGACTGTGTGGTTCTGTACTGTCATTTTAACTCACACCCTCAATCAAAGATATAGTTAGTATAAATCAGAAGGCTCCTGGACCTGGACTTCCTAAGAAAAAAGTTAATGTAAATTTCATGACTTGCCTTCTCTTGACTTTGACATGTCTGTATTCAGGAGGCTCTTCATCCTCATCTTCATCTTGGTCAGGAAGCAGCAGCTGCTTTTTTTCATCTGAATTCGAGCTACATGACTCCTGCACACCTAAAGAAAGATACATCATATTTTCCTTCTGCATAAATCAATTCCTTATCTTCCTGTCCCCACAGTGCCCCTGCAGCTACAGCTAGTTACTGTGCCAAACACACATCTTTACCTGTCTTTGTTTGAGGGACTACATACTAATAAAGCTTCCAGTATTTCAATGTAGTGTTAACAATCTTATGCAGGACCAACTTCAAATTATCTCATCTCTCCAAGAAAAATAAGATGCCTACAAGGTACAAAATTTGAAACAGTTTCTTCCTTGTGTGTAAAATTTTCTTTCCATCTCATGAGCTATGCAAAGATATTCACACAGATTTAATAAGAGAAGACTTAAACACTTGTCTAATTTCTTTTTGGAAAGGAGATTTTCTTTTCACCTCTCCCATTCCAGCTCTACTGTAGGATCAAGATGGGACCACACCCGCTTCTTCCTCTCTTGGAAAGTCACTAGCAGCAGACTCAAGAGTCTAAGCTGCAATATCAAGACTAAGATAAATAATTAAATATGCCCTAACAGTGATCTCTCACGAATTTCTGTAGTACATTTGAAGATTTATGAAGTACATGTTCTGTTAATACCAATTCTGGCTGAAGAACACATTCAATATACAGGTTAGAGATGAGAAATCATCCAAAGAAGCAGAGGGAAAAAAAAAAGGAATCAAGTATGCAATCATTCCACAAAATACTTAATCGACTTTTTAAAATAACACAGACATGCTGTTGTTTCTTACAAATAACCACCTAGAGAATTCTGATAACCAACTTTTTCTGATTTTGTATTACCTGACTGGTTAACACTTCTATTTTCACAAGATGCTCTCCTTTTCCTGCTTCCTCCATCACAGGGCTCCTTCTGGCTTCCGCTGTCAGATGAACTGTGTTCTTCAGGACCATTGTGGCCTACTGTTAGACCAGCACTGCTCTGCTCCACTTCCTCCAAATTCAGATTTAAATTACAAATCCCAGAGATAATTTCACTGTGGGGCTCAGCACCTGAAGGGAGTGTTTCCTCACTTCTGGTGTTGGAGGGAGACAGCTCCAAGCTCAGCACTTCACTGTGCTCAAGTCCTGGGCTAACCAAATCCATTTCTCCCGAAAGAGCAGTCTCCTGTGTAACCCCATTAACTTCCACCTTGTCACCATGTGAGCTCTCAGTAGTCCATCCTTGACTTGTCCAGTACTGAAACTGTTCCCAATAATACCAGTACAGTTCACTGTAATGCTGCTCCCATTCTTCCTTAGTATCTGGACTATTCCAAGGCTCAGAGGCTGTGATGCCCTCAGACGATGAGACCTCTTGGTGCTTTTTCAACCAACTTTGCCACAGAAGGCCTTCTCCGTACTCGCTCCAGTACTTTTCCCATTTTTCTTTAAGTTCACTGGGTAAAGTCTCACTTGCAAGGTTTTCTGAACTTTCACAGTTCCCTTCAATTACAGCTTGAGATTTGCTGCTCATCTCACACTGTTCTGTAGCTAGGGCCAGCTCACCAGAAACGGACTGGATACAACCACCACAAATTTCGTCTTGGCATTCCTGCCCCATTTTATCCTCATGTTTTTGCTGTAACTCTTTTTTCTTCTTCTTTTTCTTTTTCATAATCTTCATGTTACTTTTCTTTCTGTAATTTTCTGTTGCCTAAAAGGTAATGGAAAAACACAGTTAGAAGTCCACAATGAATATACAGTCTTGTCCTCTCTCTGATCACATTTCTGTTTCCATTGGAACCCTCTCTCTCAGTGCAGCCCTGCTGTTAACTTTCTCCCCAAAACGGCTGTACAGTTTCTGGGTCTGATAGGGCCCTGCCACGTAACCTTGACTGTCACTTCTGAGGAAGTTGTGAGGAAGAGCTGTAAGAAAGTCTATAGAAACACACACACACAAAAGCAGAATGGTAGACAGAACTGGGACTGCAGAGAGGGAAGCCATTAGTAGCTCAAAGACTCAGAAGGAAAGACATCAACAAGAAACACTATAAAATCTTAATGGGTCAGGAATTGAAGGGTCACAGGGTTGAGTTTAACAGCAAAACAGTATCTTGGTATTATCAAGGACCTGTTTTATGGGGCTGTGGAGGTTGACCCTTACTTTCACCCGGTATCTGCCTGATCCAGCAAACACTGCTCAGTGTCTTATTAGGATAGTGAACATAATGCTCAACCTCACAGAATGTTAAATCCTTGCTATCTTTGGGTGCTGCACACAGAAACCCCCATCATTTTATACTCAAAACCCCTGTAAATCCTGCAGCTGAATCTCTGTATGTCTTGAAGACACTGTCCCAAAAGAGGGGAGCAATATCCTCTCAATCCCATACTAATCTCCAAGTTGGCTAACAGAAATACAAGGAAACAACAACCTTCTGCCCAAACCCTGCAATGATTATATTGCACAAATGAAAGGTGACCTTTTCATTTGTGCAATACAATCATTTCACTCGTTACAACAAAGTTGGCTACTACAGTTGTCTGGTGGAACAGAAGAAAGAAACCTGTTCCTGAAAAGAACACTAAGGTAACTTGCTGGTTTCACCAATTACAACCCACTTGTTTCAGAGGAGCTTCCTGTGACAGCAAAACTAATGTGGGCAAAAGACTGTAAATCTACAGATATTACTGCAAATGCCCCATCAGCTGCAATCCTTAGTTTTGTTACACTGACAAAAGCATAAGGTGGACTATAAAGAAGTTAGAACTGAAGAACTGGCATTGATGTTTCATCCACATCCCTCATAATGTCATGTTAGTACACACTGTCCAAAGCACAATGCTTAGTAGTAATCTAATAAGAAAATGTATTATTTTCCCATTCATCTTATTTGCATATTACTACATAGCAACAAAAATTGCACACAGACTTTGGGCTATAAGTTGGATGCCTGTATGGTCTATCTAGAAGATACCAAGTAAAATCACATACAAGTTTCTCCTATTTATTTACAAATTAATCATGTCAGAACCATGCAATGCTCTGCACAGAAGTACTGTCTCACTGTCAAGGAGGTCTGTATTCCATGAAGTGGATGCAGTGAATATTGCACTGTCTTTTTCTCATCTAGGAAAACTTCTGGCCCCTTCTAAAGCTCAAATGCACCCTATGGGAAGCAGAGTACCAAAGCCTCACTCCTGCCTTTTGGAACAGCCTGGCTTTACCAGCTGCAAGAGGGATTTGAAAAACTAGCTTTCTACATTAGTATCAAAAGCTAAGTGCTTAAAACAGATAGTGTGAAAACGCATGCTCAGACTGGAGTGTACTAGTTGTCCTGATGTGCAGCATCAGCTTTACCACAGCTGTTTTAAACCAGGTCTCTCTAGCCACGAGAGCAGTATAGCTGTGGAAGCATAAAGCAGAGCTTTGACCCTGTTTAGTCCAACCGGCAGGTGGGTTTTACAACCTGGACAGAGCAAGATGCTGTGTGCTGTTACCAGGATGCAATGCAGGCAGCTTAAAGGCAGCTCAGACACATTTCCATGAACTGCCAACTCAGAATAACTGAGAGGAAGCACATCCCTAGGTCTGGAAATACTACACAAACAGAACAAATAAAGCAAGTAAAGATTTACCACGAAGTCCCTATGGGCTGACTGCCCACCAAACTGAAGAGGCAATCCCATGCTCTTCATAAGCTCAGCTTCTGAGTCTAGTTCAACTTCTTCCAGGTCCAGGGCATGATTAGTATCCACCTTTAATCTCCCATTGGGACAATGGTCCTCCTCCTCAGATGCTTGTTCTTCCCCTGTTAACAAGTTATAGTAGATGAATATAATCTGGTTGTGACACCTCAATGCCACAGCCTGTCATACAAAAAATAGCAGAACTGCCTCTTATGTTTCCTTTCTCATTTAAAAATCTTCCTCATAAATACCTCAATTTCTGCATAACTATCAGTAGGAATCAAAATGTAACTTCGACAGCCAAAATACTGGACTGGGTCTGTCTGGAAAGGAGTTAATGTTCTCCACAGCAGCCTCTATGGCGTTGTGTTTGGGATTTGTGGCTGAAACAGTGTGGGTAGCATACTGATGTTTTGGCTGCTGCTGAGCAGTACTTGCACAATCTCGTAACTTTCTCTTTGCCCGACTCTGCCCTCCCCAGCAAGTTTGCACTTCTATCAAATTGTTAAGCAACAACATATGCAAATAAAATTACAAATATTATTGAAAAAGTAGGAGCTATATATGGATGGAAATGACAAAATATAAAGCTCTTGACTCAGTTGATAATATGAAACATTCAAGGTTTTTGGTTTGGTTGTTCAGGATATATTTACTGCCAAATTATCACAGAACATGTGACCTTTCCATTTTTAACTAACTGTTCTCACCACAAGTCCCTCATATACGCACAAAAACATGGTTTACAATCTCCTTCTTTCACTCCTCTCACATTGTCTCCATCTAATCTGTGCTATTAATTATCAGCTTCTGTTTCTGCTCAGACTTCCTTCCAAATCAAGCTATTATGCTGCTGGATCTACCAACACAATGATAAAAAGAAACACCAAAAGGAATATGTTCAGGTAGGCAAACATGAGGAATTCAGGAGGATGGAGTAAGGGAGTGGTGTTGAATTTGTTAAGAGTATACACCATGATAATTCCTAGAATACGAGCATGCCACGTGAGAGACTTACTTTTCTGGTCCTGCTCATATGATTCACTGTATATATGAGAATCATAATTGTCCCCATCAGTGCTATTGCTTCTTCTCTACTTCTGGCTCAGCAGATTACCTAGCAACAGCTAATGTCCTAGGCTGGGGTAGAGGCAGCAGGAGACAAACATATAGACTCTCCATTATGAAATTAATTTTGAGTTAAATTGAAATTATGATTTAAGACCAGGTCAGGGACCTGTGATGTAATCTGTTCCATGCACCAGGTGAATGTTATGTGAGGTGGTAAAGTCTATCTGGACAGGAATAAGCACTACACCTGGTTATCAAGATTATGATAACCTGAAAGCTATGCAAGTGCTAAGTTATTATTCACATCTATCCCCATAGCAAAAGTACTGAAAAACAACACAGAAATAGGAAGAATTTAAATAAGCACACATAACTCACTTTAAGAATGACTGCACATCACATTGCATAGTACATTGTATTACCTTACCTGTACTGTCATTGTCATCTTTGACATAAAATCCTTTTAATCCCAGTTTATATAATTTTCGATCTCTGTAAAAATAAAGACAGACACGGATGCATAAAGTCACCACAGAAACATTTTTTTACAGCAAAAACAATCTTTCAGTGGAAAAAAACTCCCCAGGGATGCAATAAAATCCCCATCACTAGACGTTTCAAGATGAAACTGGATGGGGTACTTAAAATCTTCTAGGCTCCATTCCCATGAAAGGCTGGCCAAGTGACCTTTCCAGCTCCCTTCCCACACGGGCTGCCCCGTGACTCCAGACACGCGAAGCAAATAAAAAGAAACAACATCTGGAGAAAGCACCACTTCAATCAAGGCCTGACGGGAAAGCCCATAGCATAGGAGCGACGTTCAGAAAACGCTGCAGCTACGCAGTACAGCCGGGAATTAAATTTTCTGGCCCTCCTCTGGTTGAGCAAGCGGCTGCTCCCCTGCGGCTGGGCGCGGGCAGGGGGCGGGAGGGCGCGCTCGGCCCCGGCCCCGCGAGGGCGCGGGCTCCGGCCAGCGGGATCGGCGTCCTCGGGCTCCTCTCACCCTTTTCTGCTCCCCCCACCAGTGATAAACATGGCCCATCGGGGTCCTTTTGTGCACAGCCCGGCAAAACCCGC
>VZRO01002278.1:245265-300465 GCA_013397915.1 Daphoenositta chrysoptera
CCGCCGCCTTCCGCCGGAACCGCCGCCCGCCCCGCTCCGCCCCGCCGCGGCCGGCAGGGCCCCGGGGCGAGTGCGCTGCCCGCGCCGCAGGGACGGCCCTCGCGGAGTTCCTGCGCCTTCGCGGGGTTCAGAGTGGGTGAAAAGAGCGGGGGACAGGGCATCGCAAGTAAAATCTGCAACAAAAGATGCAGCAGCCAAAACTCCGTAAAAACGGGAGTGGGAAACAAGTGGAAAGCCTGAGCAAGGCATTTTTGGAGTAGCGACTGGAGCAGCATTACAGAATCGTAGAATGGTTTGGGTTGGNTCCCCAGCGGGACGCTGCCCCGGCCGCGGGGACACGGACACGCGGGGCGCGCCCGGCGCTACTCACTCGACGAAGGCGCGGGAGCAGAGGCAGAGGATGCCACCGGCCGCCCCCGCCCGCAGCAGCAGCTCGGCCACCAGCCTCGGGCCCGGGTCCTGCACCATCGCTGCNCCCGGGGCGAGTGCGCTGCCCGCGCCGCAGGGACGGCCCTCGCGGAGTTCCTGCGCCTTCGCGGGGTTCAGAGCGGGTGAAAAGAGCGGGGGACAGGGCATCGCAAGTAAAATCTGCAACAAAAGATGCAGCAGCCAAAACTCCGTAAAACCGGGAGTGGGAAACAAGTGGAAAGCCTGAGCAAGGCATTTTTGGAGTAGCGACTGGAGCAGCATTACAGAATCGTAGAATGGTTTGGGTTGGGGGGGACCTTAAAATAATCTTGTACCAATCCCACTGCCATGGGCAGGGACACTTTCTTCCACTAAACCAGTTTGCTCAAAACCCCGTCCGGCCTGGCCTGGAACACTTCCATGGATGGGGCATCCACAACTCCTCTGGGAAAACCCAGTGCCTCACAGTAAAGAATTAACAGGAGGGCTTAAAGTGGTGAGAGAATGGGGACAGGATGGGCAGAGGGAGTGAGAATGAAAACAAAGCCTGGTGAGAAAAGGGGCTGGGAGGAGGCAGGGCGGGGCAGGAAGGTCGGAATGAGGCTCTGGAGGCAGAGGTTGGGTGGGGAGGGAGGAAACCATTGGGAAGCAGCCATGTGTGATAGGGTGCAGTGATACAGATAACCATGTTTTGCTCACGGATTTCTTTACTGTGGGGTCTTGCTTCAGGCAATAGATCAAGAGATAACCCGGGAAAACACCATTGTTTTGGTGGAGTGAGAGACCTGACGACTTGAGAGAGTTGGAGGATGTTTAGAATAGGAGGTTGGTTGGAGACAAGGGAAGGTGCAGTGATGAGCAGACCACAGGATCCTGCCCTGTAGAATCAGATTGTATCCTTTTCTGTACCACAAAGAATTTATATGGCGATGCACTAGGTTTGAGAGATTTCATGCATAAAATGCTGAGCAATGGACTATTTAGCTCTACTTAGATTATTCAAAGTTTACATATAAAATGCATGAAATTCATGTCTCTTAAGACCATTGCTTTGACATCACTGGGACAGGGTTTCTCAGATGAAAATTAGGGACTTAGGGATCTCTTCTTACCTGCTAGCCTGCTTAATGGATAATGGAAGAATATGAGAAAGAAATGTATCATCCATGCCTGCCCTGTTTTTAGGCCCTGTTCTGGTTTTGACCAGGACAGGGTTAATTTTGTGCAGTAGCACTAAAATGGAGAATATAATTCCTAAACCACAACAGGCCCTCTGGAATGTGTTTGTTTTTGACAAGCTGGGATACCGGGCTTTATGTTACCTGCATTCAATGCATGATGAGCTGTGCAGTTTGTCTGCTGTGCTGTCTTGTTCTGTTTGCATCAGTGTATTTTAGGTAACAAGGCTGTACAGCCTCATGAGGGTGCAAGATGTCCTCAGGATTTATAAGACATTTCATATAGAAAATATGCAAAGAGGAGTTTGGGAGGCAGAAGGATGTTCAGGTGACAGTAGCATAACTACAACAACAAATTCCATCCACTTACAAAAAAAAAATTAGAATTAATTGTATCCTGATACATCTGATATACACATCTGATATAAACAAAAATATTAAGTGCTGACATTAGTCAGGGCTTGAATATGTCTATCATTACAGTAATTACTTTAGAAATACAAGGAAAGATTGCAGCAGTTCTAGCATTCATGTGGGTATAACTGGGTCTGCAATTAAAAAAATATGTCACCTTCATCTTCCAGAACTGAAAATGCAGTAAAATGAAAACCTTTCAACACAAACTGTTTAGCAACAGGCAAATGCTGCGCATAGAAGTTGAATTGTGAATTACAAAATCTTTTGAGAATTACGATACTCCTCTTCTTAAGGAAACAAGGCTACATTTTTAGTGAAATGCAGAGAATACTATTATATAAGAACAAGATGCCTCTTCTTTTATAATATTGCTGCCCAATATCCTGCAGCCCTCAGGAGCAGCCACCATCAGGTAAGGCTAGATCTATGTGGGAGTGCCTCCTCATACTCTCCCATTCCCCAGCCACCTGCAGCTGATGGCATATGTTTTCTGCCTGTTTAGTAAGACAGTGGATTTCTTCTCATTATACTTGTCCACTTTGCCCCAGAACCCTTGCATATGAAGTAACCTTTTTCATTTTGAACATGGCTTCTCACAGCTTCAATTGATGCTTCCCTTATAAGAAGAATCAGCGAGCAACTGATCCATACTCAGCTACTGTGCTGATGGATTTTATAGATGTCAGTCATATTCCTTATCATCTCTTCCAAGCTGACAAGCTCTGGCATATCCAATATTCCTCCTCTGGGATCCCATCTGTACCTCTGGTTTTCCCCACTACTCTGTTTTCTAGTTGTGCTATACCCTACTACAGATACCCCCTTTAGACCACGACTGCACTGTTAGGTCTGACCTGGGCAGGGCAGTGCACTTGGGCTGTGATTTCTAGCACAGGACTTTAAAATGTTACACTTAAAGTAGCAAAAAGATGCTTGTAACAATACTTGTTTCACTTTAGGTTGCACTGGCAAATAACATGCTTAAAGTAAAATAAGCCATCCAAAAAAATTTCCACTGATGAGATGCTACTGGTTTAAAAAGTCATATGTGATGAAGCTAGTAAAAGTTTGCTCTTGACAAGGAGCCTGTCATACAGGAAGACAATGGACTTCTTCACACTGAGTTGGTACAGGGTTGGTATGTCCTTCCACTAGAACCTGACATGAT
The DNA here is from genome assembly GCA_013397915.1 of Daphoenositta chrysoptera. Lineage (NCBI taxonomy): Eukaryota > Metazoa > Chordata > Aves > Passeriformes > Daphoenositta > Daphoenositta chrysoptera. Next base: position 248,437 of record VZRO01002278.1, read on the forward strand.
TTACCTGACCCTCATGGGTGACACCAAAGCAACCTGCATTGCTGTAGCCTCTTCCCCAGGCTACCTGCCCTTCTCTGCCCACCCTTGCTTTCCTCTGGTACATCCTGTTCTGAAATGCTTCTTCTCTACTCCCCCACCTCTTTCTGTTTCTTGCTCCTTGCTCTCACACACAGTCACGGGGCTCAGCTTCAAAGCCCTTCTTGGACCTGTCTGTTGTTATTTCTTTAATATATCTTAGGTGATAGCGAAGATCTCCCCTTTTCAGTGATCCTGGCTTTGCTGCTTTTATCTGTGTTTCTCAGAAGGTGACCTTGCCTCCCAACTGGCTTTAAAGCTTTTCTTTATTTTCGTTTTAAAACTCTTTTCAAAGCTAACTTCCACGACAAATACTGACCAAATAATGATGATATGAAGGATTCTGGGAATAAGATCCATAGCTATTAAAAATAAAACAAAAGAAAATACATGCAATGTTTATAAAATAGGACATATTTTCACAGTAACTCTTTCCTGCTCATGTAATTCTGAGCTCCACCCTTATATTCACATCACCCTTACCATGTAAGGACAAATAAGGCAAGTATTTCTAGATCAAAATGAAGCTTATTAAATGTTTATATAGGAACTTGTAGGAAAGAACCTTCACTGTTTCCTTGAAGGAAATTATTTTATTAATATATTTTACATATATTCAGATATGTATCTGAATATAATAAAAAACCCCAAATAGTTCATCAACATCTCCCTTTATAAGCGGATGATAAGAATAAGAGATTAGGAACAGTGTTTAAACAGAGTAAAATTTTCAAGTTTACATGTTTCTAAAGACAAGTAATTCTGTCACTTTTATGTGGTGGGTAAGCTGAGAGAAATATCTGAGAGTGTTTAAGTCAATGCATTGAATTCTCTCTTAGCAGGAAGGGATAGGTAGACCTGAATTCCCTACATGAGAATCTCTAATCTCTGTAATTCATATATTGAAAGAATTGATTCAGCTGAAGTATCTGGACCACTTTCTGCAAACTGTGCCCTGGTTCTGGCTGCTCAAAATGCCAGTTTTAATGGTCTTTGTACTTGAGATTTTTCTTCCTGGTGCTCTGTACCTTTTCAATCTTTAGCTTCACTCTTATAAGAGAAAGGATGGCTTGAAGGGCCATTATTCCAATGAACTGTGGACCAGAAGGTAGTAAATGGTGACATCTGTGGAACTTGTGTGGAAAATGATGGCAAGCTAAGTGAGGGTTTTTCTTTTAGCTTAAAAATAGTTTTTAATAAAGAGGGGAAGATGGAGTAAATGTCACTTCAGTTGCAGAGGTACCCAGAAGGACATACAATTGGATTAAGCTTCAGAGACACTCCAATCCTCTCAAAAGCTATTGGCCAATATACAAATGACCAAATACTTAAGTATTATTCATCACTTGCAGAATTAGAGGTCTCACAGTAATATCTCCTTTACACTTTTTTTTGGTAAATATGAGAGTCCACTAAGCAAATGCAAATTGCAAGGTCAGGGTAGTTTGACATATGATTTTGTGGCCATTTGTGAGAGAAGGGTTTTTTTATTGTGTCAAAGTCCCCTTTGACATTTAGATATGACTGATCTGGCACATGAGAAAGTAATTTTATGTGGCAGTATTATCTCAGTGGGAATTAAACTCTTATCCTCCCAAAAACTTTGTGCTTCTAATTTTTGTTCAGTATTTGCTTTTATTTAAAAATCCGTAGAATCATTTGGGTTGGAAAAAACCTCTAAGATCATTGAGCCCAACTATTAACCTAACACTGCCAAGCCCACAACTAAACCATGTCCTATGTGCCATATCTGCAAGTCTTTGAAATACCTCCAGGGATGGTGACTCAACCACCTGTCTGGGAAGCCTGTTCAAATGTTTGGCAACCCTTTCCAAGAAGAAATTTTTCCTAATATCCAACCTAGACCTCTCCTGGTGCAACTTGAGGCCATTTCCTCATGAAGGAAATCCCAGCTTGAACATGAAGCCATCCCAGATAGATTGGGTATTATTTTTAAATGGTAGATGAGCCAAACAAGTGTTCAAAAAGACACAGAGCAAACGTGGTAGCCAAACAAGTTATTTCAGTCTGTTACTTACTATACACTGCATTTTTGGTCTCCTAATTGCCTTCTTAAAGACAGCTTAAGTCTCAGCCTTCTAGTAATGGGCAGAATCCTCTAATTACGTTGTAGCTGTACTCAGATTGTGTCATTAGCCAAATCTGTGGAGATGCAGGTTCTTGTAATCATTGTGGTTGCCATAGCTGTGATGGGTTGTTCAGTATTTGCAATTACAGTGAAACAATAATACTGTTAAACAGTAATTACTTCACTTTCACAGAGCAAAGCAGAAGTGTTTAAGAGAAAATCCATTGGAAAACAATAAAAAAGGGTACTTCAGCCATGGCTCAACATTCTGTGATTCTAGGAAAGAATATGAATTTTAATTACTCTCATATTTATACAGTGAAGGGCTCTGGGTTTGTTGTTGTTTTGTTTGCTTTTGTTTTGTTTTGTTTTGTTTTTTTTTAATGTGTGTGCATTTTTCGTGGGTTTGGGTTTTTTTTGTTTGTTTGTTTTAGTGTTGTATTTTCTGTTCTTTTACTGCATAAACCAGGTCAAATAAGCATTTGTGACATTTTACCAAAGTGGAGAAATTGCCACAGAGTAGATAACTGGTTTGATGCAGCACTGGGGAGTCCCGCTGGTTGTTGCTGGCATCTTTAATTCCTACATAAAGAATCTTCTAGCTCACACTTGGAGGCAAAAGCCAAAAAAAACTACAAAGCTGACAGATAACTTTTTTAATGCTTGTACTGTGGATTTGATTGTCCCTGGTTCCATATGTCTTCACAGGCCAAATGAACAGTTGATGGTGCCTGCTGCTGTCAAAGCACCTTTGAATCATATGGGAACTATAATTAATTGGAACAGTACCTGTTTGGTCCTGCCAGTTATCAGGCACTGTTAACCTAATACTTCTGTTTCTGCCCAGTGTAGTCTTGGGTTTAACTTTTTAAATTCTTTTTTTTATTTTTTTATTTTTTTTTGGTACGGTAGTAAATGCAGTTAAATCATATCCAGTTCCATAGCTCTAGCTAGATAATGGACCAGATCATTTATTTTACGAATGGCCACTATTCATTTGCACCTTTCGAAGTGCTGCTGATGCAGTTTAAGCCAAAGAAGGCCACGTAATAGGACTGTGAATATATCAGGGACATCTTAAAAATTAGTTTGAAGATGTGTAGCTTTTATTCTTCGTCATCATAAAACATATTGATCATGTAATTGGGTTTTTATATATATTCCTATAACTAAGTTTTACAGTGCTTTATTGGAGTTCTGTTTTCCAATATAGCTCTGAAAATTATAACTTTATGTTTCTCTTGTTGGTTATTAACTTTTACTTGTGGATTTGTGGATTTTTTGGCACTGTATGAGAGCTCTAATCATAAATCCATAGTACTAAATAACGTCTACATACTCATTGAGAAATTGGTCCTAATCTAAAGAACGAGTAGCAACTTTGTGTGAAGAGTGCAAGACTTTTTACGCTTTCAGGCCAGAAAGTGGTGTCAAAGAAAGACAATTCAAAGGACATGGCCACAGGCAAGTGCTTAGAGAAACCATTAATTTTCACCTCAACAGCCACCACTAACCACTAAACAAGATGCTGCTGGTTTAAGTAACTGCAGGGTAACAAAACTGATGTAATGTGTCTCACCTCCCAAGAAACAGGGTGGCAAATGAGGGACGTGCCCTTGCCTACCTGCAGTGAAGCAGTTTAATGTTAGTCCTTCCATAATGGAAAGGAGGTCTGACATACAGGGTTCCTCCGCTGAAACAGAGCTTGTTCCTGCTGAAGTCCTGATCTGCAGATGCAAGGATGTCCTTGCCCTGTCTGAAATCAGGGCAAACTCTAGCAGTAATAGTCTGGCCACTTGCTAGAGCTTCTTTTTAGATTGAAAACTTTAGGTGACCAGTAACTTTATTATTTTCTTTCTGTTAAATTCATACCAAGTATATGTGTATTTCTTTCATGGGACAATTGGATTATATATTTTAAATCTATTTGCTGTGTTTCATGATTAATATTTTCAATAGAATTCTAGGGATTGTGTTGTTTCTCTGGAACTAATCATTGAAGCCTCTAGCTTTCCGGCTCATACTTGAGGATCCAAAAGCTTTAGCTACATTTTACTCTTCAATGCTTTTGTCAAACAGAAATCTTTTATTTCATTCTGCTCTTTCTGCACTTTCTCAGCTCATCTGCTATTTTTAATTTCTTTAGTTGTAGCATGACAACTATGAGAAATTAGAGACTGTTCATCTGGGAGGTGTTTCCCCAGGTTCAACAGCTGGGCTGCAGGTAACACTGATGCATGTGAGGGGAGACTACCTACTGAAACATAATTTGGAAATAAAAAATTTCCTCTCTGTAATACAACCTCCTATTGGGGTGACCACATAAAGAGAAGAATGGGACAGGACTGCACAGGACTGCAGCCAGCAACAACTGTCTTTGAGATCATTAGAGCATCAAGAAGGAGCATGTTAACTTCTAACTACATTTCTGCTAGGAAATGAAATAGTCAATCATCTGAGTTAAAGAGCTATTGTAACTTGGGTTCAGTTCAGGGGTACTTAAGCTAATTGCTCATTGTATTTTTAATAGCATATGACTTTTTTAACACCAGGGACTCTGGCAGGCAAGACTGGTTTCACTTAAGTGGTTTAACTCAGATCAGGATCTAAGTGGTTTACTGATTTATTAATGACACATAATTAGCTGACACTGTGAACTTCACCTTCTGGATCAATATCAACTGGCCGACAGATAAACCAGAGTGCAAAACACTTGCAGGATGTTAAAAAGCACCTATAAATTGCTAAACTCCCTAATCCCCACCACTTCTAATCCCACATGAGCACACTTAGGTGTGCACACCCCTCTCTTACAGGGCAGGGGGTGACAAGTGCACCCTCTCTTGTGGCCATTCATGTTCTCCTGCTGTTGCTGTGTCTTTATGTGTACCAGTGCAGCTCCCTGCTGCCTGCAAGTCCGTGTGCTGGCAAGAAGGCACTCCATGGGCTCTGAGGTGTGGCTTCTTCTGCTGTTGCACCTCATCCTGGGAGGATACAGGACATGATGGCAGCAGAGTGACTCCTGGCAGCATCTGAGGCAAGGATAAAACTGCTGTGCTGAGTGCCTTCCACTCCCACATCTCACCCCACAGTTACAAGTTTCCTTCCATTTTTTATCCTTCTCAAACTAACTCTTCTCAAAAGCCTGTTGGTAATCTCCTGGTTGCTGCTTGATGCAAAGGATCCCTCTCATAAGCAAACGTTGTCATTATTCATTTCCTGTTTTGGGGTAACCTTCTCTCAGATCAGGCACTTTTGGGTGTCCTGTCTTTACATGCTGTTTCCATTCTCCTTTCATACAATGAGTTACTATTCAAGACAGGTCCATCAGGAGGTTTTGTTACCTTGAAACACAACTGGTATAAAATTACTCTTATTTAATGTTTTTGACAGGTGAGGAGCTTTGTGGGAGTGGAAGAAACACCAGATGGTCTGTCACTCACCATGGAGACATCCCTGGTGACTCCTTCTACTTCACTGCTGGTTTGCCCAGCATGTGGCACAGACTCTGTCACTCCATAGCTGGTCATCTCACAGTTAAAATGCCAGGGACATATTTTCATTGTATGAGATTATGCTAAGTGAAAAGTATTTTAGATTAAAATATTTTTATGAAACTCACAGATAAATATGTACCTCCATTAATTCTGGTAAGAAAAGAGTGACATAAAGGGACAAACCAAAGGGGGTGTTTTCTCAGTCTCTTTAGCCATGACCAATTGTAGCTAACCAAGACTGAGGAAAAGAAAAAGAATAAGCCATGTATGCTATTGTAGGTCCCCTGATAAACTTGAATTGTATATATGCTGAAACCAGGCCACCACCAGGGAGAGAGGCTGAGTAGGGAGGTCTCATCAGGTTTCCCAGTGCTGCTCCCCTGAACTTTGCAGGAGATGGTGGAAGAGGCTGGAGTGGAGGGTGGCAGGATCTGAGCAGAAACACCCTCAACACAGGGTATGACCAGCCTTGAAGGGGCAACACCTCCTGCCTGGCCTCTTGGCCTCTCCCTCCCTTCTGAGGCTCAGCTTCAGGGTAGGAGAGGGCTCTGATGGAGTGATGGGCATGGGAGGATTTCTGGAAAAAACGAGGGGCCGTGGCACTTAGGCACACAACAGACAGCTTCAAATGCATAAATAAGGGACTTGAAAGTAGAGGAAAGGTCTGAGACAAAAGCAGGATCTTTCACACCGTGTGCAAGTACCATGGGATGCTCTGGGCAAGGTATCGTTTCAATCTATGGTATCAGATAAAGCGAGTGGCATCTTTATGAGTCAGGGAAGTGCAATAGCTGATACAAAAGCCTGCAAGTGACATCCCGCTAATCTTCAGGGATTCCTGTGTAAGTGATGAGAGATTAGACCACCAAACTGATTTTTAAAACTAAAATAAATCAGACATGAGCAGGCTATTCTGGAAACACCACCCTCACAGCATTTCAATAGATTTTGCAACAAGTCTTGTAGCACTGAGACCAGAATAAGAAGAAATATAAAGCTGACATCAGATACATAGCTTAGCAGTTAATGATTATTTTTTTTTCCTTTCAAAGCAGTTCTGTGCATACAGGGGCTTCACTTTCAGCACTTAGAGAAAGATCCTAGTAAGTGATCTTTCACTCTGCAGTTCACTCAGCTCCCTTGCTGTTGGCACTGGGATTAGGGCTGTCTGTACTAGAGCACTGGTAGTTTGTGAGTCTCTGCAAGCAGGAGGGGCTGCCAATGACTTTCAAAGGTCTTTTCTGATAGCAGAAGAATATCAGGTGTTACTACAGTGACTGCAGGGAGATGATCATAGTTTCTGCTGCTTATCTGTTCCCGGTAGGATTCATTTACCCCAGCTCCTTTAACCTGTGAAAGTCTTAGCCATGTTCTTTTATTGCCTCTCACTTCCTTTTCTTTCACCTAACACTTCTTCATACCTGTGCCTTAGCACAGTAAATCCTACTATTTATTAATGACTTTCTTGGTTGTAATCTCTGTTAGCAGTCCTGGCCTCCTTCCCAGGTTACTTTTGGCTTCATTCATTTTGAAAAAGCACTTGCAGGAGAACTGTGCAGATTTGACCTTGGTGTTCAGAAGTTAAAAACAAAGAAAGAGCCTACAGAGCACTGGTCTGTAACCTGCTGCATGACAAACTTCTTCAGAACATCCCTTTGGTTTTGTTAGCAGAAAGCCTTTAAAGTAATTTTGTCTTGGAATTTCAAAATTAATACTAGTGCAGGTTTATAATGACATACGTATTTTCATAGTTATTTTAAATGACAGAAAATAGACTTTCATTTTTGAAAGAACAACTGTGGAAATGTTCTTTCAAATCACTGCTATTTAAACTGTTGAGCAATATGTAATGAGTGATTACAACTTGTTTTAAAATAGCTTTGCCATTTAAAAAATAAAAATATTTCCTGATCTTTATGGTTGTTTTTTATTAGGAATTAAATATGAATAGATGTTATCTGGTAACAGATTCTTTTATACAAAAGGAAAGGGATGGTCTGGTATCCTCTAGTTATTACATCTCCTTCCAAGGGAAATGTATGTTAAGTATTTTTATGGAAAAAGTATTTCTTGGAGCTGGCCAAAGGCTCTGTACCTGTTGTATGTTGCTAAAATGTCAACAAATACAAGACAATTTAACAATCCAAGGCAGTCTGTAGCTGTTCAGACTTCTTTGTGCACTTCAGAAGATGCTGTGAAATTCTCTGAGAATTCTTGAGTGTTTGAGCTGAAAATGGAAATGCAATCTTGCATCAGTCACAGTGCTACCTAGAAAACAAACAAAAGGATTGTCCATAAGTAAATTGCCTTTTTTGCCATTTTTCTTAATAAAGAATTTTCAAATTGTGTGTGTGTTTTGCTTTTAGAATTGCTCATTTATTAGGAGTCTTCCTTTACTTCCAGATTTCTGAATTAAATGTCATTTTTTTGGTCACCTTCCTCTGTGGATATGCATGTACAATGCATCTTTCTTTTTATTAACGATGACCAGAGGAAAAAAACATGAATTTTAATACCTGTAATAGGAGGTAGCTTCCTGCACTTGACTGTATTGTATGCAGTTATACTATATTGTGCATAGAACAAGAAAGAAATAAAATCTCAGGTACAGATTTCTTAAGCAGCTTCTTTTCAAAGTGTAATGAAAAGATCACAAGAATGGGTAACTCTGTCACTGGGACGATTTCTTATGCTCAGCCTGTGACAATTTCATATTCATCTTCTCAGTTTTCTGATTTTGGAATTATTCTTACTTGCTTCATGTAATCATTATTTTGGTGTTATTTTTAAGTGTGAGTTTAAATTCCAGATGATAGCAGGGTACATATATTCATGTATTCATAAGTTACACAAACTGGTGCTAAAAAAGCTGTTATTGAATTGGCTTGTAATAACTACGATAGTGTCACAGGAGCACTATAATCAACAAATTTTAGGCCTCTGTAATAAAATGAACACAACACAAGCCAAGCATGCCATATGCTATGCTCTTGGTTTTTCTTCACAGAATTTTGACCACATTGGGATTCTAAAATATTTGAATGCCAAGACTCAATGATTATTGCAAAAATATTTAATTCTTGAGTGCCCCCTGAATCTTGGCTAATGTGTGTTTTCAGTTACTGTGTCCTCAGCACGCTGTCAGGGGTTACGCTGTAGGATGCCTTGCCCGATGCTATGATTGGAAGTTTTGCATTCTGAGCACCTGACCACTTCTGAACAGCAGGATGCAGAAACCACACTGGAAGGGGCTTTGCTTATTGCTTATTACCATGATGCTGTTCTTATAGATTATGGTTGATTTCTGCATTAACACTGCCTGTCTGTGCCACTCAGCAACTGATCACTTTATCAGCAAGACACTAGGTAAATACTTCTGTGGTAAATAAGATGTTTAGAGCCTAAATTTTTAATCTAAATTCAGACACCAACCTTCATACCGCAATATGCAGGATGGATTTCCTGTTTTGCTGTTCAGTATTTCATTCATGCTCAATTCAGACACAGACTCGTCAGCTGGAAGAATTAATTACTTAATTATTTTTACAATCATTTGATGTTAGATTTGCAAGCAAAAGTGTGCACCATTTTAAATAACCTTTTACATCAGCGTAACAAACGGATTTCATATACAGTAATTAAATCATGCTATGCTGCTGTGTACAAGTAGAAAAGGCAAATACAGGTTTTAAGAACTGTGCAATGGAAAAGGGGATAGCATAGCTCTGGCAGAAGCAAGACGAGTTCAGAGACAATTTACTCAGCCCAAGGATTCAGGTTCAAGCTCTCTGTGACCTCGAGTCCAGTTTGGTGCATTACATTGGCGACTTGGAGCTTTGAGAAGATTATTTTTGAGCTTCAAGACAGTACCTGAGCAATAGCCATGTAAGATAAGAAAAGTAATAAAGCAGGCAAAGTGTATTGAGGTGGTAATTGCGAGTAACTGACCAACAGGAAACAGAAAGAAAAAAACCAGGGAATTGAAAGAAAATGGTGAGCAATAGTGTTGCATGGTAGTCCCAGCTATTCGCGCTTTTTGTTAACCAATAAAAAATTGCTGGGTAATATTTGAGCTATATATATACTGTTCCTAAAATCTCTCTGTGAATGATGAAATATGACCAAACCTGAAGAGTAAGAGTTAGTGAGGGTCTCCCTATAATCTGCTGTATGTACGTGAGACAGTCTCTTGTCCATCTGAGTGGCTGGATTGGTTGGAAGGCTGTGTGAGTGCTGCCTTCTGCCTTGTGATTCCTCAAGAGAGCAAAACAGACTTCTCTTTTACAGCATGAGCATATGTCTGCACGACATGTATTTGCCCTTTGCAAACAGATGTCACCCTAGAACCCTGTCAGGTCTCTACATGAAATAACCTGTGGCTTTAATGTCCCGTGGGCCCACTTTTCTGTAGGATTACAGGGGACATTTTTTATTTTTGTAAACAAACCAAATTCACACTGCACATTTTTGGCACTGTGACACTAATGTGCCTCAATTTTGTATGTTTGATTCTTTATCAGCCTGCTTATGATATGTGAGTGGACTGTTGTTTCAGGATGAGGCACAGATAATCTAGTAATAATTAATTTTATATGCATCTACATTTCAGATTGTTACAACTGACATGTCCATTAGTTCTACAGTTCTGCCCTAGGACCAAAACTGGTTTTTGTTTTAGCTTTTATCCTTTATTTGTCCATTCTTCTATGAATATATCTCAAGTAATTTAGCATATAATGCTTTTAGTATACAGCTACCAAGTATAGCTCATTTACATATATACTATTATATTATAGATTCACTCAGTTTCAGTCAATATCTCTAAAAAGTAGACCAATGAATTTATGTTATCTTACACACAAAGATGTTCTTTCATACCAGGAAGGGAAATTGTACTTATTAACATCTAGCAAGTGCATCCAGAAGAGGGCACAAACAATATTTTTTTCTTAAGAATAGTAGACATTCTGCACTACAATAGACCAGAAATTCCAGTTAGCCCAATATCCTCTGAGAGAGGCAATAGCAGATGCTATTCAGGAAGACCATGTGAGTCTGGCCATTTTCTCTTTTACCTGTGTATTTCTGCATCATGCAGAAATATTAGGAGTGTTAGAGGGTACATTTCTGCCTGTACTGTTTAAGGACCAGTGATTAATGACTTTATCTAAACCCTTTCTGAACCCATTGATAACCTCTGCCTTTATGAGCTTCTTTGGTAGGGAATTCCAGAAGTCCAGTGCCTGCTGTGTAATAAAGTATTTCCTTTTATCTTTGTTTAAACCAATCTCCTACTAGGTTTGTTGAGCTTGCCTTAGTTCCAGTGTTGTCAGAGTTGATGAAGAGTTCTCTGTTCACCTTTCCTGCTGCCTTTATGACACAATAAACCCCAACCACATTCCTCTCTGCCTTCTCCTCTGAAACTGTACTCTGAGTTTGTCTTCTCAAAAGACAGATGTTTCACTCTCTTCATCATTTTAGTTGCCTTTTCCTATGCCCATTCTAACTTGACTATGCCCTTGTGAAATACGACTACCCAAACTACAAAAGTTACTCAAGATTTGGGTGCATCATGCTTTCACACTGGCACAAAATGACACTAACTTCCTTATTGTCTAAATGCCAGAAACATTCAGCTAATGATTTAAAACATATAAATTTAGTATTATTATTATCATTACCATCAATGATAATTCCAGGATCTCTTTTTTGGATTATGAGTCAAATGTAACTTCCTTCAAAAGGCACTTTGCAGCTGATCACGAACAACTTTCAATTGTTGTAATTTATCAGTAAAATGAGCTGTGTGGTTACTTAACCTCTGTGAATTACTCAAGGAACTGGCTCTAGAACTGATTTTGAACTGCTTTGTTCAAAAATTTTGAGAAATTAATATAGAGAATAAAATAAAACAGGACAAATGTTGCCGGAAGGAAAAGTACCTCCCTAATGACATTTGAAAATTTCATTGATAGATGGGAATCTTGATAGTAGAAATGTATGCATTCTAAGTTGTTGAGAAACACATGCAGGAAGCTGTTCTCTTAGGGATAAACACTGCCTAAACTTCAGATAAGATGGTGCAGAATGACGGTCTCATTGCACCTCCAGGTGGGAGTACCAGGAAAAACACAGGACCAGAGAGCTGTGCCTTTCCCTTATAATCTTTCTAATAAGATGAAACTCCACTAAAACTGGAGGAGATAGATATTCATAGCTGGTCATATCCTGTCTTGGCAATCAGATCTTATTTTAATTTGATTTATTGAGAATACCTTCCACTTGCTCTTTGGATTGGTCCAGACCTTTTTGTGATTATCTGGTACTTAGCATAACTGGGTTCACAGTTCTGTGCTTTTAGATACTTATTAGGTCTTACACCCAGGGTTTAACAGACCCTGAAGAAGGGAGGAAACAGGGAGAGAGAGCACAGAACACACCACTGGCGAGTAGCATCAGGTAAGAGTGGAAAAGTTGCTGGGAAAGGATCAGGTCAGATTTTATCTTGCTTTCAAGAAAAATGTTCTAACCAAATACAGACCAAGTTGCCCCAAAATCTGCCCTGAGATATACAGGCAGATGGATAACAAAAAGCCACTAGCAACACACAGGTCAAAGTGAATGTTGCAGCCAGATTGGTTATCACCAGAGATGCTGAGATAAAACATAAAGAAGGGTGGGGGACTGAATTTCATCTGCTTAAAGTATATGACCCTTTGATCTGGATAAAATAAAAGAAGAAAAAAATCCACCACATAGAAAGTTAAGCATGAAGGAGATTTGCTTAAGTTGAAGGGCAATGTTGTCACAAGATAAAATGCTTATCTTGGTAATAAATAAAGGTAAATTTGAAACAGTATCAGAAAACATGGTTCTGGAATAATGTCCTGAACGGGAAAAAACCTAAAGTGTTTTAAAACTGAGTTTGAAACATTTTGGAAAGATTATATAGAAAATTCTCAGGGAGAAAACTAAGTTCTTATTTATTGTATGCGTTACTACCTCTGAAAGAATAAGAGAAAAAGAATTGTATTTGCATTTGTGTAAGAGAATTCAAGCATTATATTGATTTATGTATCGGTTTCTGCTGCTTGTCTTTGGAGTAGAACAGGAGGCTCTTCCTGCCTCTTTGCTAATCTCTCCACCTCTTTCCTAACCCTGGGCTTGCCGGACAAAATGTCTTTGTGTTTCTATTGACTTTAAAACTGCCTGGTGTATTTCTAGTGTATACTCCTTAAACGTTCAGCTTTAACCTCTTTGGCCAGAATTGCAGTCAACAGAGAAGTCAGTCTCAAAGGGACAACAGGTTTTTCCCACCACCTGAGAATTTTCTTCAACAAATTCCTTCTTACTGCAGATAACTCTGTCATTGACAACTCCCTTAATCTGTCCTGTTCTAGTCCTGTGACACTTAATTGCTATGGCTCTTGACTTCTTATTAAAATTCTTAAGCTAGCTGATGTGGAAGCATCATGTGCCATTGCAAGTAGAGTAGATGATTTATGGGCTCCTTCAGTAGCTGTCTGCCTGTTCCAGAGATTTCTGGAGACTGGATTCATACAGATCTTTTCAGTTCTGTGTTTTTATATTGCAAATGGCAGCTGAGTAGCTTGTTTCGATTAGAGTTATTCCACACACTGATGGCTCAGTTTTCTTCCCTGAAAAGTACAAATTTCATCTCTGCTGAACACCGTGGAAATGAAACAGAAAGACAGCAATATTTATCCCACCTAATTTTATGTGTTTTAGATTTGTTTGATCCAGCTCTCCTTGACAAAACAGACTGAGAAAACTTAATCACTGGGAAGGCTTGAGGGAAGGATGTTGCAACAAAGCAAGTTAGATTTGGACACACAGCCTACCTTCTGGACATCTTGCATTTCTCAAGAAGGATGTCACCTAATGAACCAACCATGGCTGATTACTGACTCACCTCCTGCTTGAATCAGCTACCAGTATCCACAAGGCTGTGAAATACTATTCTGAATCCCTCAAAATACTTGTACAATCAAATGGGAGATATTTGGAAACAGAATTAGGAGAAGAGTAGTTAATCCAGTGGTTAGCCACAAACAGATACCAGATTTTAAAAGGAGTTGATATTTTAAGGAGTAAGAGAAGTAGAGATGAAGTTACAGTGTATTTTTGTTGTACCTATTTGATCTCTCTAGTTTTTCAACTCTTCAGATAAAATTCTGATGTTTTTTCAGTAAACTACACAATTTGGCTAAAATTCAGAGTTTGAATAGAGAATATTAAAGTCCAAGGTCTGAGGCTGTCAAAGAGGTCCATACTCTGGACTAGCTGTAAAATATTTTTCTCATCTGAATAAGATTGGATGAGATAAAAGCATTCCATCAGAGACATTACTGCTCTTGCCTGGGTAAAGAAATTCTCTAGCTGGAGTTCTGGATCTCTGTTCTCCGTGGCAAGGGTGACCAAAGGTCCCCTGTGGACAGGAGGCATTGGACTTTGAAGTAGTTCTGAGGAATCAGGCAGCCTCGTGTCTCTTGCAGTTTCTCTACAGACCAAGGAATAGTATAAAAAGAAAACCACCAAGGAAGAACCACCCAGCTTACATATATTCTTTGAACAGGATAAAAATCAACCAGATCAATTTTTTTGCCAAAAGTTAGAAATCCCACCTAAAAAAAAAAAAAAGAAAGAAAAAGAAAAGGATTTCTTGCTAGTTTTTTTTCTGCTTGCATTTGTTCAAAACTCAAATGTGGTTTGTTCACATAGCAGATGAAGTAACTCTTATCTTTACTCCTGAGTAAGTTGTCTGTGTTTGCTTTTACTTAGCGATTAATCTTCAATGCTATTTAATGAGAAGAAAAATGACAACAAATACTTAGCATTAAATCCATTATCTTAAATTACAAGGAAGAGAGAATTTAAAAATTGAAACAGTGTTCTTCAAGCAGGAAAGCAAAACAAGGTGGAGCTGTATATGAAAACCTCACATTATACCAGTATAGAAATTATGATTACAGAACTTAAAAGATACTTTCAGTAGAAATTAGTCTTATTCCTGCACTTAACTGCTAAAGAAAAAATAATAATAATGTGAGAAGCGAGGATGTGAATTTATAGAAGACTAAAAAAAAAAAAAAAGAAGAAGACATTCTAGAATTGCATTTTTATAAAACCAGTTAACAGTGCATTCCAGATTTAGTTTGTGAAAACTCAAGTAACTGTGTTCACACTTCTGATAAGAAATTACATGTTGGAGAAGAAAGATCTGTGTAAAGTGCAACCATTCACTTGGTTTCTCTTCTACTGGCATATCAAAAGGAGTGTAAGGTCACTCCATCAGTTGTTCTTTATCAAGACCCTTGCTTGAGAAACTGCCACGATCTCAGGATGATCTCAAAAATCTCATGATTTCAAAAATATTTTAAGCAATAGTGGAGTAAAAGTAATATTCTAGCCCTCCACAAAATATATAAGGAGATCTTTTCTCTTAGAGAGCGTATGTCGTCCCTTTTGCAAAGTCTAATGCCACTTACCTTCAGGAGTAATTTTTACTTTCTAGGAACTCAAGGACTGAGATCAGTGTCTTGACACTTAGCAGAGCTGCATGAAGGTCCACGAAGGCATCCATGGAGATTTCATGGACACGCGCGTCAAGAATTCAATACTATCTATCCAAAATGCCTTGGACAAAAAAAAAGTTAAAAAACACAAAGAAGACTGGAAAAAAGTTCCCCAAACTAGAAATTAGTAAGACACATTTTGGGGAAGAGAAGGAAGCAAAGCAACTCTGTGTTATGGCTGTGTAATTAATCAGGAAACTGATCAACCGATCTTGTCAGAAGAATCTTTGAACTCATCACAGAACTGGTGGTCAAAGAACAACTTTAAAATAGGCTTTTACTAATTCAAGCCAGATATATTTAGACAGGTAAGATTTTGCCAGCCAAGGTGTTGATACTGAAGGACTTCAAATACTTTCTTGCATGCAAGGTAATATAGGGAAATACTTTCAGTTAATGGGTTCTGATGGCAGACCCTAGGTCTTAGAGGGGAAGTCATGGGATTGACTCCTGATCCCTCTGGACTGCATGTGAAATGACTGTCTTTCAGAGAAATGAGAGATGCTGAACTTCCTGTAGAGCAGGGATAGACAGGATGACCTCTTGGGTCTCTGCATTGTATTTTTGTAGTTTTATATATCGCGGGTTGGTTGTTTGTTTTTGTTTTTGTTTTTTTTTTTTACAAGAATTCCACTGGATTTTATGCGAACCTGCGTAGAATTTGGAGATGATTTGATAATTTGGGAGACAATAATAAGGTGGATATTCTGATATCAGGATGCTATGAGTCTCAGCAGGGCTTTTTCAAAGTGTCAGACCACTGTTGAAATACCTGGCTATTTTTTTTCAAAATCTTGATGATCCTTGTGTGGCCATGAGGTGTACATTGTCAGAGATGAAAAAGTTATTTTACCCTCCAAAATCAAGATTTTTTTTCATAACTGATTCGGAAAAGTGGCAGTTATCATCATATGCATAACTTTTGGAAAGGCCTGGGGAACTCCTATGAACTTTACACAGTAATAGTAGCATGTCAATAGAACATGATTTTCTAACCTAGCAGATGTCCAGTATGATAATGAATTTTATTCAAACTGCTTCTAACTTCTCTCAAAATCTCCATTTATGCTGTGAGCAACCCTTTTACTAGATTTTTCCAGCTCTAAACGTAAGTCAGGCTACCTTTGCTGCATCTGGTGCCAGGCACAAGTAATTCATACACACAAGGGCTAAAGAGAAAGGATGTTAAGATTTGCTAATGTAAAGTCACAAGTTGCCAATCTCAGGCTCACTACTACAACATTAGCTGATCTCTTTTGTAGATGAACAAGGCATAATTTTCCTTTCATAGGATTCACATATTAGTTGGAGCAAGTGGGTGCAGATGCATCAAGACACTAAAGGAGCTAAAAATCCTTTTAATGTCATTGTTGTTATTCTAAAGACTTGTTTTTAAATAGGGATTTTTATGAAACTCTTCTTAGAAGAGGAGCAACCCCCAAAACCTTAGTGCTGTATCTAGACATATATAAAATATATAAAGAAAATATTGATGCAGAAAGGCTCTATATTATGTCAACTGTTACGCAAGATTATTTACAAGCACTGCTCTACCCAGAATGATTAATAATATTATTTCCACATCTGGGTGGTGTTAATGCAAGAGTTAATTATTTGTTATAACTTTGATTAAACTGTTTATGAAGTTGGACTTTAATATCTGCTCTATGACTTATAGTGTCTAGGCAAATGACACTGCTATTGGTTTTAAAGATGGTTTTGACCCACGGATGTGAAATCAATTAGTGGTTTGTTCTCCCACTTTTACTTTAATGAGCCGAGTCAGTTCTGAGCAGGATAAAAAGGGATCTCAAATCTCAAAGGACTCCCTGGCTTTAAAGAGCGTCTCATAATGACCACATTTGTGAAGGTCAGGAGATGCTTTTTCACTGAGGCATCACCACATGGAGGCACATCACCGAGGCAAGAAGACCAAGAAAAGAAAAATCTGAACAAAGATTGATTTTTTTCTTATTGACTTATTTCAGGTCTACATATAGCAGAACTGCCTTGTTGGGTGGATGATTCAGACAAAGACACTGTTCTGAAAACCCTACAGGGTGTAGGAGACAAGTATTTTGTTAGGGATCTTTGGACTTTACTACTAGAAGACAGAACTTCTGGCAGTCCTGTTAACTGAGTAGGCTATCTAGCAATTTACCTATAGCTCATGATGTTGTAGAAAATATCAGTGTAATGACAGCTGCGCTTAACTGCACACACTGCTCAGCAAATATCCTCTGTTTTTAAGAGTACCTTAAAAAGGACTTTTTTTTTTCAGGTACTGTTTAACTCATTAATTCAACCACATATTCACAAATAAAAATGGTAAAAATTTCAGTAGCTTCCTACCTGAGGACAACAGGAGTAAGGACATCCTACCAGGAGCAATGGTATGTTGTTTGCTATTTCCGTTGTTAGGCTTGGAGTTATGTGGACAACCAGTACCCCTGATGGCTGGAAACAAAAGTGATTTCAGCTGGGGGACTGAGTCATGCAGCACACAAGCAGTCACAAGGCTTAGGGTAGCAGATGAAAGAGGACATTAATTCAAGATTAAATCTGTAATACCATGACCAAATCATCAGGGAGTGCACTTGCCTTTTACCTGACAATTACAGGTAATAACAGAGCATTTAAAAACATAGAGATATTTTTATAATTGTCCAACAGAATTATTTCACTCCTTAGGGAATAATAAACTTTTCCTTGGGTATCAAAGGTCAGTAGGCTAAGAGTATTTCCGACATGAGGCAGTTCTGAGTCTGCCCTGTATCAAAGCTGCTGCTGGATTAAGAACTAGCCAGGCTATGCCAACTGTCAGGTATTCTGAGCAGCAAAGCAGCTGCAGTCTTGAAGGTGTGTGATCCAGGTTTGCATCTCCGAGTCTGAGCAGCTTGGAGAGTTTTCACTCTAAAGTGTGTCCATGATGATCTCTCCTGCTCCCTTCATGCCCACCACATGAGTTCATGGGATGGAAAATGTCTGGCATCAGCCAAACTCTCTCCGATGCCAAAATTCCGGAATCCACATTCTTTGCAGATTCTGAAAGAGAAAGGAGGAATGGCAAGAAGTGAATATCCATGAAGGTGATGCACTTTCAAGGACTGCAGCTGGGAGAAGTCACTCTCTCTTTTAATTTCATGTGGCAGTTTATGTGCATATTAAAACTTCACGGAGTTGTTCACAGTTACCGAGTTATGGGTTTCATAATCCTGGAGACAAATAAGGAATGTGCAAGGCTTTATCCCTAGATAAAGTAAGTCCTTTTGGAGGGCTCAGTAGTGTCAGGGTAGTCAGAAGCAGTGTGGATGCAGTTACAGAAAGCTACAGACGAGACGTGGGCCATGTGAGAATGGCAGAATATCCTCAGAACAGTGAGGCCACAGACACAGCTTCAGCACTGGTGGAGTGGGCTGTGATGACAGAGCACACTTCCATCCACCCTAGCAGTGTCATTACAAGCCTTGATGCAATCTGCTCTGTAGTTATACAGTCCACCTGGGAAAAAATAGTGTTGCAGAGGGAAAACAGAGATGGCCTTCTTGGTATCTGCAGCATACGCCTCAGTCTCAGAGTTGCAAGGTTTAGCAAGGAGCACAGGTCATTTCTCCGATTAAATTTTAACATCTGGGAAAAATTTGCCTCAGAGGTACCCAGCAGCCACACTGGTCTGGATCTCTTCCAACCTCACAGAAACTGTTATCGTTGGGAAAAACACCTTCCTGAATACATATAATGATGAATAAATTGCCAGGGTCTCAATAGGTGAATACATGAAGGCTGCAAATACTGACATCAGGCCTTTACTAAGTGACAGTCTTTTGGAGATGGGAACAAGTTGTCCAACCCCTTTGTGTGTAATTTGATATGGAAATATTGAAATATATTTGTGGAACTATTGAAATATAGCAATGCCATGCAGTGGCCTAAATTAATTACCAGCTTAGCTACCAGATAATACAGTTCTTGGCTGACCCCAAAATATTGTAGACTTAAATTCTAACTGAGAGTTCAGAATGATTAAAAATCAGCAGGGAGAAAGGAACAAGAACACATTACACTGATAATCTGATGTATTTTGTCAAACAGATTTCATGACCTATTTTTATAGTTAGCAAGAACAAGGAAAATTTAGCTTCACAAGGAAAGAAAAAGCACTCTACAAATGCAGATGAATCATTATGTCAGGCATCCCTGGGTTGGAATAGAAGACCACCACAGAGTTCTGTGCTAAACTGGGAAGAAAAAGGCAAACTCTTGGGATTTCTCACTGAAAAAAGGCAGGGAAATTTGCACAAACGCCACTTTCTTCCTTATTTTCCATTCACATGAATGCTAAATTATCAAGTACAATTTTAATCACAACATGGCAAAGAACAAGATTCCATAATTTTCTTATAGACAAAGCCAGCAATCAGTGATGACAATATCTTTGGCCAGTACTTTTTAGCTCCTATCAATATTACTCTAACTAGGGGCAAAAGAAACAACTACATCAAAGTGATTTGTCCAGATCAAGGCCAGCATCATTAACTAGAAACACCATCTTATCTCCTGCTGTCAATGACTTGAATAGACTTCTGTGGCTCAGAATACATATCCAGAAATATATTCCAAGAAAGCACTTCATGAACTCTGGAAAAAACCCTCTAGTTATGCAGACAGAAAAAGGAAATTAGTTCAATCCTCAAACAAAGCAAAGCAGTACTAATTACAATACCCTCAGAAGAGAGTATGAGAAGGATTTTTGTGATTCAGATTATTTGATCTGATGTGGCCAAGCATTGGCACATTGGCATGTTGGGCATGGGAATGAATATGTGTGGAAATACAATATATATATTTTTAAATGAACTGCATCTAAAATGAGTTACATTTTCATTATGTGAACAGCATTTTAAATATAAACTACATATTTTTAGAGAAAACTTATTTTAGATTCTAAGACTGTAAAGAAGCCCTAGAGATATATGAATAGTAAGTAGATTTTTCAGGTGTCCTCACTCTGCTAGAGCAGTGTGAAAAGAGTTCAAATGTGGATGAGAACCAAAGATCCTGCTCTGTTGAATTGGCACCATTACTAAATATATCTGTGGCAGTGAGTGAAGTGAATGTGGTTTAACACATTGCAGTAGATCTAGTAAATTCAGATTTTATTCTGAAATATGTAAAAGATTGTATTTTTTCCCTCTTGGATGACTCTATTTTAGAATCATGTTGAATTAATTTTTTAACAAAGTAAAAAACTTCGGTTTTTAACAAGTTTTTTAGTTAGTCGCCAATGCAGCTACAAATGTGTCCTGGTTTTGGCTGGGGTAGAGCTCATTTTCTTCCTAATAGCTGGTACAGTTTTGTGTTTTGGGTTTAGTATGCAAATGATGTTGATAACACACTGATGGTTTAGCTGTTGCTAAGCAGGGCTTACCGCCAGTCAAGGAGTTTCCAGTTTCCCATGCTCTGCCAGGGAGCAGGTGCATAAGAGAGCAGCAGGGAGAGTGGCCAGGACAGCTGAGCTGAGCTGCTCAAAGGGATATTCCATGTCCTAGGATGCCATGCTCAGTGTACAAACTGGGGGGAGTGGGCTGGAAGGGGCCGATCCCAGTTTAGGGATGGGCTGGGCACTGGTTGCAGCTGGTGAGCAGCTCTGGTGAGCACCACTTGTCTGTCTTGGGTTTCATTCCTCCATCTCTCCTTGTCATCTTCCTTTTCATGGCTATTATTGTTGTTATTATTATTACTTACTGTATTTAAATTATTCAACTGTTCTTATCTCAACAGGTTTTAACTTTTTCTGATTCTCCTCTCCATCCCACCTCTAGGCCAGGGGAGTGGAGTGAACAGCAGCAGCGTGGTGCTCAGTTGCCACCTGGGGTTAAACCGTGACACAATGTAACCTTAGACACCAGTAAATCTAAGATAGAATAAAGTCACTGTGTTGTAAATCAGCTATTTAATTCATTACTAGTCGTAGAAGTATTGAAAAATCCTCATTTGATTAGGTACAAAGTCTGGCTGATCACTGAGAATCTAGAAATTGAAAATTCAGAAAAAATAACTAAGTTCAAGAAGCACTTTTAAATTTTTTTTTAAAAGGAAAAGAGGACTGAAACACATGCAGGGGAGATAAAAGGTTTAAGCCAGTCTAATTAAGCAAGTATGATGGTTTTGATTCACTTTCTTATTACTAAAATATAAGCTTAAATTCTTTCCCCATTTTTTCAGATTCCTTTCAACTAATAGAATTGCCTTTGCAAAATTACTTGAAATCATGATTTATTATTGTTTAATTGTGAAAATTACTTGATTTTACATGCTCTTGAAGAGCTCCTAAATTTTTTTCTTGTCGTGCATTGAACATCTAAAATTGCAACCAAGAAAATGTGTACTTCTGATTACTACTAATTTTAATGGAATATAAAAATGCTTTAATTTATCATCTTTTGATGCCTTCCAAAAGACAATCCTCTATCTTCTGAAATGCCTGTTTGTTTTACAGAAGACTCATAACAAAATAATATTAATTATCGTGTTGGAGTGTTGTGGGGTAATCTCTGTCACTAGATTTTTTTTTAGACTGATACAGACAAACATCTATGAAGACACAGACACAGGCAGCACTGCCATAAGCAAGGGGATGGACCTGATCCCCTCTTGAGGTGATCCAGTCCCTTCCAGTTCAGTGGCTTACTGAAGAGATGGTTCAAATGCCGTAGTGACACTGGACCAAGCATGTTATTGAGGCATTAATCTGTTGTACTTTCTACCATGAGAAAAACTGTCCTAGTAAGAAACTTGTCCATGGCTTCTGACTCCTCATCAACCTACCCAGGATGTTTGTCACATTTCTGGCTGGGCTTTCTAGTTTTATTTAAGAATGAAATACTCCTGTAATCTGAAATGATGTTACAATATTTTCTCATTTGTCTTTAAATATATTCCCCTATGAGAAAACCTGTGGTTTCTCTCAAAAAAAAAAAAAAAAACAAAAAAAAAAAACCAAAAAAAACCACACAAAACCAACAAACCAAACCAAAAAAAAAAAAAACAAAAAAATCCAAAACANAAAAAAAACAAACAAAAAAATCCAAAACAAAAACCCCCTGAAATAGTTTTTAGTGTTTTCTATCTGCTGTGGCTTACTCAAGATCGTAATTCGCATAACCTTTTCTTAATGATGCAGAAGAAAACATTCATAAAATTTTCATTTTAGGCAGAATATTTGAAGTTACAGTTTCATAAAAGTCCAAAACAAGTACTTTCTTCTTAAATTCCTGAAGCATAAAGCATCCTACACAGATCCATTCAGCAAAACCCATGCTCCTGCAAGGTTTTATGACCTTCCAGCCCTTCAGAAGGCTGCCCTGTTTGGTGCGTAGCTCCTGCGTGGGCAAGGGGAAAGGGTGTATAAAGGGAGGCATGTCACCCACACTTGATATTACAGCTCATTTACTTCATTTTCATCTGTGCAAATTCTACCCTCTTAGACAATTGCTACATATACACCCACTCAACTGCTTGCAATAGAAAGAATGCTATTATTACAGTATTTAACTGAAGTAATAACTAGAGCAAAGCCGTCCAACCTCTTGAGAATCCGGACCTAAGTTATATTACAATGTTTATTTTGGGATTTAATGGCAAATGCAAAATGGCAAATAAATATGATAAATGGCATATTGCAGATAAATGGCAGATTTATAGTGCTTGAAGTGGTGCACGATCAGTCAGGAGAAATAGGACCATCAGTTAGACTATTCTGAAGGGAAGACCTGAGACCAGCCGTGGGATGAGCCTTACAATCCTGTGTAATGGAAAATGTCCAATGAGATAAGGCCGTACTCTATTGTATCTGTATGCACACGAGTTTAGAAGATAACCCTGTATTCAGGTGCATGCAATAGTTAATAGCCATATTATTTGCATAGTGTCTCTCAGTAACAGCACCACAGGGCAAGTACATTAAATACACCTCAGTCCTGCTAAAAGATGAACACTTAAGGCCATCACTAGTATTTTGACTGCTCACACCACTCTGGGCTTGGTTCATTCTGCTCAGAATGGCACTGAGTTATCAGAGAAACTATGTTTACGTGGTTTTGCTGAGGTACCGTGGGTGTTGCAACCCCGGAAATAGTGTGCAACTACTGCAAACATTTCTGAACCTCTGTTTGTATTTGGGATAAATTGTTTCTTCCTCCCTCTTCTCTGCTCTTTATGACAGCAGGTTGTGTGTGACACAAATGTCATGGTCTAGAGGCAAATTTTAAGTATTTTTATCCTTTGAACAATATGTTGCTCTTCATTACATTACCATTGACTCAAAGGCTAAATAGTCCACTGTGATATTGGGCTGAATGGAGGGAAATCACCAGATATATTTTTGACCTGAATCTGGGTTGACCTAACATGAAGCATAAAAAATGTAGTGTGCTTATGTTCAGAAATGTGTCACCTTTTAATATCTAGATGTCTAAGTGGCAGGGGATTTGTAACTAGATGATCTTTAAGGTCCCTTCCAACCCAAACCATTCTATGACTCTATGATCTGCAAGGATTCTGTCCTCTCTATGCTATATTTTTCTCAATATATAGCGTAAATCAGACTAAAATGATAATTAAACAGGAAACCTCAGCCTATTTCCTCTAGGGACATAAACAGCACAAGACTATCAGTGCAGGCAATGAAATTCAATGGTAACTGCTGAATTCCAGCAGACTGGAGAGAAGTGCAAAGGAGTAGTCAAGTTGTGCGAAGGAAGGGTGAGAATTGTGAAACATCAGTGGGATTTTGCAGATATGAGGGTGGGTAAGAAGCTGGGGAACAGCCTTTTTTTTCAAACAAACCATGGTGTGTAAAAGAGCTGTGAATGACAACGGCATTTCCAGATAATGAGGCTGTGGAGATACAATAGTTTGGGATCAATGAAAGGATGCTGGGAAAGGTTTATCTAACCATAGAAGGAAGCTTTCTTTGGTGACACTGTGATAAACTGGGCAAAGAAACTAGGAACCGAGGTGATGGAGACAAGGCAGGGCTTGTTCATGCGAGATGGATTAATGTTGAGAATAGAAAAAGAGATGTAGAACGGAGAGAGAGAATCTCAGCCTAAGAACTGGTGCTGGGAAAGAAATAGTGAGGAAGAAAAATGCAGACTGAAATTAGGTAAGAAAGAAAGGGAAGGCAGGAAAATTATAGGAATGTCAGTAAAGTGCACATATATTGGAAAAGAATGTAGAGGACACTTTCAAAATATTAAGGTATATACAAAAGAGAGATAACAATACCTGCTAGAGATTGTGTTTTCTTACAAATTGGATGAGACCCAAAAATTCCTGATGATTTGTTTGATGATTTTCAGCACATCTCTGCTATCAGCAAATGATGGGCTGAAAACCATTAGTAAGGTATGCATGACAAGAAGGCAGGATGGAAACCTGTGGTATAGTGAAGGGATCCCTTCTGTGCAAGGGCAGCCTCCAGCTGCAGTGGTTAGGAGGGCTCCAGCCCTGCAGGCTGACACCACTGTCCCTGCCAGTAGTAAGGTGCTGAATCTGGAGCCAGCTGGTCCACACTGACAGCTGTAGAAGAGAAGTATGAAATTGAGAATATGAAAAAGAAATGGGGAAGCTTGTGCAGCAAAGAAGTCTTGGCTCTCATGATCTTGCATTTGTAAGAGGGATGGCTTACACAGATACTGGATGAAGGAGCTCTTCCTGGAGCTAGGAGTAAGTACTCTGTGTTTTTGCTCAGATTAACATCTTCTGCTTCCAGGCAAATGAACTGAGTTAGTTTTTAGACCACTAGATCTTAATGTCAAGTGACTTTGTATTTTCCTCCAGGACAGCAATATTTGCAAGCACAGGCTAAGGTTGAGCCTTGGCAGAATTTAGTTTGATTCTACTGATTTTACTGATAGGCAAAACCAGAACAAGTTTTCACACTTCATGTCTGGATTCCCTTTCCTGAGCAATGTAGTTTCTTACACCATCTACAGTCACCAAATTCCATCTATATAACAGCTTTCCAAGAATGTTATTGGGGGATGTTTCCTTCAGGATCTTAAGGAAAAGTTCATTTTCTTCATCTTCATCCAAGAAAAATCTCTCCAAGAAAATAAAAACTAATTATTCTTTGTCTTAGTAGCCACCTCTAAAGCTTCCAAGCCTGCCTGCAAATAATCCCAGATCTGTGGTACAATCCTGATTCCCACATTTTAGCATCAGTGGTTGATATATTTGGAATGTCAATGTTGAAGAAAAAAAAAAAAGTGTTCAATTTCAGTTTATTGAGACCTCCAAGGCAGTCATCTCATCCCATCACTCTGCAACATTACTGGCTGAAATAGGATCCAATCCTAAGAACCCACAAAGGCCGCCATTGCTCCAGAATGGGGTCAGCAGCAATTGCTAATCCTGTCTAGGCTCTGGCATATATGCTCAAGCAAGTATTTAGAGACAGCAGGCAAGACTGAGGCACATTTTTAGAATCAAGTAATCAGTTTCTTTTAGTAAGAAACTCTGTAGCCTCCAAACACAAATTGTCATTTTATGTTAAGCATAGAATCACAGTAATTTAGGGCAGAAAAGACCTTTATGATCTAGTCCAAGCATTAACAACACTGCCAAGTCCACCGCTGAACCATGTCCCTATGTACCATGTTTATTTGTCTTTTAAATACCTCCAGGATTGCTCCAGGGATGGTGACTCCACCACTGCCCTGAGCAGCCTATTCCAATGCTTGACAAACCTTTAAGTGAAAAATTTTTTCCTAATATCCAGTCTAAATCTCCCCTGGTGCAACTTGATGCTATTTCATCTTTCTTGTTGCGTGATAGAAAAGGGATCACAGGACTTGAGGTGTGGCCTCACCAGTGCCGAGTACAGGGGACAGTCACTGCCCTGGTCCTGCTGGCCACACTATTGCTGATACAGGCCAGGATGCCTTTGGCCTTCTTGGCCACCTGGGCACACCCTAGCTCATGTTCAGCCACCTGTTGACCAACACCCCCAGGTCCTTTTCCACTGGGCAGCTTTCCAGCCACTCTGCCCCCAGCCTGTAGTGCTGCAATGGGGTTGTTGTGACCCAAGGGCAGGAGCCAGCGCTTGGCCTTGTCAAACCTCAACCATTTGCCTTGGCCCATCGATCCAGCCAGTCCAGATCCCTCTACAGATCTTTCCAACTGTCCTGCAGATCAACACTCCTGCCCAACTTAGTGTCGTCTGTGAACTGTCTGAAGGTGCACTCAGTCTCCTCATCTGCGTCATCCATAAAGATATTAAAAAGGACAGGCCCCAATACTGAGCCCTGGGGAACACCACTTGTGACCAGCTGATAACAGCATCAACCATTCCACGTTCTATTGGAATCATCCTTGATGAAGGAGCACCAGCTCCAAGCACAACTCACCTGCAGTGTCATGCAAGCAACACCAGACTGCGATTGCCAAATTCTGTAACCTATTCAACTTTCAAATAGCAGTAGAAACTCTATTACTTCTCTTGTACACAGATTCATAACTTCAGTTTTTCTTGCTGGAAAACTTACTGGAATATAAAATGTGCCGAAGTTATACTGCCATTAACTCTCATTTATTCTGTCCTTTGACTGACCTTTAACTGAGTTACTTTTTAAACTTCTTACTCCCAAAATTATTTAACAGCAACAGGTATATCCCATGTGAAATTTCATTTTGATAGGTTAAAGAAAGCCACACGCCTCTGCCTCATTCTTTGGACTCTTTTCTGTCCTTGTTTCAATCCAAATTGATCTACGTAAACAAGGAGGAAAAAGAATTAAATAAAATATTTCAGAGATTATCTCAGCCATGCTTTCAATGTTAGCTTTAACACTTCACTAATTCTACCCAGAACTTTGTGAGATAAACCCTAAGGTTATATTTACCCTTTCCATAGCTTCATGCCATTGGCAGGACTGCTTGGCAGCATTAACAATTAGAAAAGGAAATGAGTTTACCATTTCTTCACATCTTGAACTCCTGTTTTCTTAACACAGATTGGTCTGGAACACACTGAGTAGTGCAGAATAGAGGAGACTCCTAATCATTCTTAATTTCTCAAATACATGTGTTAAATTTGCTATTCTTCGGTCACGTGGTATTCTGAACTCTACAAAGCTACTAGAAATTCCTTACTACTGGGCCTGGAATTACATCTGCTAGACACTGCTCTTGCATAGACTGAGAAAACAAACTGAATTTCTATTCTTACCATGTCTGAACCTTGTTTTTTCATTCCTGTTTTATTATTTCTCCTCCTTCATCTTTATTATCAATCTGCCAATTCTCCATCTCATTACCTTAATTCAAAATTACAGCAAAGTACTTTTTCAGCCCTATTAATTTTTTATATCTATCTCACCTTGATTGCTACTTTAATTTTTAGCTGAAGTTTAACATATGCTTCTGATTCACGTGGCACAGTTTATTATACCAAACAGTTCCTTTTGCTCCATTTCTCATAAAATCTTTATAGTCATGATAATATACATTGTACACGAGGTATCTGTAGGAATTTTGGAAACTTTCTAAAATTTTTGACTGTTATTTCACCTAAAAATTCCGGGCTGTTGAAATTTTGCATCTCTTTATTATATTTTCCCACTCCCTGAGATCCAAATGCTTAAATTTTGATTTCATGAAATGACATGGATTCCTCAGAGTAGTTTTGTCTATTATTAGAAATCTCCCTTCATATGCAAATCTGCTGATAGAAGCCCATATCAGATTCCTAAAAATACTTTGAAAAAGCCCCATACTGCTTTTTCTTCAAGATGACTTTCAAGAAAAAAAATGGGAAGGAAGAACAAAGATAGCAATGCAATTCTTCTTTTTTTTTCCTACACAATGCTACTCAGTACTTTTTATTCCTATGTATTTTTCAATATCCATATTACCATGTTGCTCTTTCATTCTAGTTCTGTTCTTCAATAATAGTTTTAGTTCTTGCATTTCCATCCAGACCCTTTGGATGATAGTACACCATCATACAAATACAAGGAAAAAAAACCACATGCAAACAAACCAACATAATTTCAGCTACATTTGGTGTTGGCTGGTAAATGTTAGGTACAACACTTTTTCTCTCTGCACTGATCATCTAAATGTACTTTTGCCTCTTAAGTACTTTCTATCTGCATTCTATCAAACTCTCTGCTGGTAAAACTACTTTTCCAATGATTTGCTGCTTCATGCTAGGCAAAGAATATCAAGTTTTTCTCCCCTCACAAGAAAAGCTGTTATTGAACAAATCTGTCCTATGCCATAAAAGCCAGAAGCCAACACAAAAGCATCACTGGTGGATGCTTTTTTTGCAGGTCTGTGTCTATTTCCCCAGGACCACAGCTACAGCACAGCATGTGTGTGGGAAGAAATGTACTGCAGTCATGTATTTCACTTCATGGGAAAAAATTTCTTGTTCTGCATCAAATCAAATCAATAAAATTCAATCACCTGCCTTAAATGGGTTGGATTAACCATTGTCTGAACTTCAAAACTCGTACCTATTGGTCGTATCAATCTAAATAAGACCTCCACCATATAAGGAATAGGGAGAACAACAGTACAACATAAGGGTATTTATTACATTTCAGGTTTCCTCTGCTGAATTTAGCCATACTAGCGTGTTCTATCTGTGTTCGGCTTTAATTATATCCCAAGTCTATGTGACACCCAAGTCTCTCAAGGTTTTCAAAGAGGTTATTTTCTTTGCAAAACCAGCACATTTTCTCAACTTAGCAGTCAATGACACCGTCGGAAAGTTTCCTTAATCGTGAATCGGCTGGAAGCACGTCCCGGCGAGGGCTCTTTCTTCCAAGAAAGGGAAGGTGCCGAAGGCTGCGCTCGTCCCCTGTTCCCCTGCGATGGAAGCGGCGCCTCCATCCCAGCGCGCCCAGGCAGAGCTCCCGGCAGCCGTCCCGGGATTTTTATGGTGGAAGAATTAAACGGAGATCTGGGCGGGAGCCCGCAGTGTCTGCCAGGCGCAGCTCCGCCTCCNTGCCGCCCCGAGCGGGGACAGCGCCGGGGGAACGTCCGGCCGCCATCCAGCACTCCCGTGCTTCAGCAGCCATCTGCTCTTAGGGGGCCTTAGCGCCTGGCACTGAGGAAACCCCCGAGTCTTCGCAGTGCTGACGTTTGGAAATGTTAAATGACATTTCCAGGTGAAGAAAAGGGATAAATGTAGGTGTTGGGCGCTTGCTGTATTTCGCTTGTGCCTGAGCAGGACAGGTACCAGCTCTGAACCCACACGCTGCTCCTTGTACACCCTCTTCACACACCCGACCATGTGTGCTCACAGCTCGGGAAAGCCAACCATAACGTGGGCTGGATCACAAGAAATGTGGGCAGCAAGGTGAGGGAGGCGATTCTGCCCCTCTACTCTGCTTCAGGTGTGAGACATCACCCGGAGTGCTGCATCCAGCCCTGGTGTTCTCAGCACAGTAAAGACATGGACCTGTTGGAACAGGTAGAGAGAAGGATCACAAAGATGATCAGAGGACTCTCCTGTGAAGACAGACTGAGAGAATTGGGATTGTTCAGCCTGATGAAGAGAAAGCCCCAGGGAGATCTCATTTCAGTCTTTCAGTGTGTGAAGAGGACCTACAAGATTGCTGTAGAGGGACTTTTTACCATAGGCTTGTAATCAGCAGGGCAAGAGGGAATGGCTTTAAAATGAAAGAGAGCATTTTATGTGAAATATCAGGAAGAAATTTGCTATGAGAATAATGAGACACTGGACCAGGTTGCTCAGAGAAGTTGTGGATGCCCCATGACTGGCAGCATTGAAGGTCAGGTTGGATGGGGTTTTGAGCAACCTGGTCTAGTACAAGATATCACTGCCCATGGTGATGGCAGGGGGGTTAGAACGTTTTAGGGCTCTTTAAGGGCCTCCCAACCCAAACCATTCTATGATTCTATGATTTTATTATTATTCTAGCGCTTACCTGCCGCGTTTCTGGCAACTAAGCTGAGCAAGGATGCTTGGCCAGGGCTAGTGCCTAATTTCCACATGCTCAATCAAACCCAAGTGGTAATTCAGTTATTCATATTTGCTGAGGCTGTAAATGGAAAACAGTGTTCTGGGTTCAGTATTCTCAATGCATGAAACAGGTAGAATGGCTGCAAAAACCTGGGGGACTGAGCACTGTAGTTGCTGATAGCTTCTTTCTGGAGAGGATAGACCCTTCGTTTTTGGGGTGGATGTGCTGAAGGTGGGGGAAGTTCTACAAACACAGGAGGGTACAATGGGTGGATTTATGGAGATAAATAAAGTGGGTGGTGGCAGGGTGAGATGAGCAAGTGAGTTATTTTCCATGGAACTGCCACAAAACAACAAGGAAATATAAAACTGGAATTTCATTTACACTGAAAAGCAAGAGGCAGAATTGTGACTGTTAGATGACTCCCCTCATGAAACAGAACAACTGAGTTTGACTGAAGAGTAGGAGCCTGCCACAAGAAAGCATGTGTCAAAAAATCCTCTCACCAAGGGTCTGCAGTTACTTTACACTTGTTTCTGTGTAAAGCATCTTCTCGCTTATGCTCTGCTAAACTCATTGCCAAGACCAAACTAGTAAGCAGCAGGACCAAGATTATGACTCTTCAGTCGTGGTTGAAAGCCAGCTACAAGGTTTTAATTTTAATTTAATAGGTCTCTTGTGACAGCTTTGTTCTTCCCTGGGATTATAATATTGGTAAGATTATCCTTATCAGCAAATGATGCTTCAGCAAGAGCTTAGGATCTGAACAACTTGTAGTACAGGAGACTTTTGTTGCAAGGGGAGCTCCTCTCTACGTAGGGAGACAGTAGTTCTGTCTTTCTCTGACATCACCTGTAATTTTACATTGTAGATACAGTGATTATTCTGGAATTTGATATGCTTTATAGGTGGAGCCCAAAAAAATACCTCACATGTCAACACACATGTTGTTCTCTATAAGAACAATGAAATCACTCAGAACAATAGCTTCAAGTCCATCACTAGATAAGATGGGAAAAATGTCGACAATTTAAAAAATGTTTGTTTGAGGTTTTTTTGTTAAATAATACAACACTAAACCCACTTGTTAACCTTTTATAGGATATTCAGTATTCAAGTACATTGGAGCTGCTCCTGGCTCAGATTTCATAAAAACAGAAGAGAAATTTCTTTCTTAATTTTTGACATTTGGGGCAAACTAAGCAGTTATAAGTAAATGTTTAGTGATAACACCCCTGCATGGTCTCCTAGTGCGTAATCAAGGAGGCTGTTTGTAATAGGCTTACAATAGGCACTCAAATATTTGTGTAATAATTTCCTATATGGTGTTTGACAGAAAGAATGCTTCAAAATTGTATTTGTGGTTTCAGCAGGGGACTGGTGAGAGATAGGCTGTAGAATGTGGAAAAATAGAAGTGCTGTCCTGTTGTAGCCCTTTGATGCTAGTGGGATGCCCTTTGACAGTAGAGGGGTGCATTTACCACGTTGGACTCACATCGTATGGTCCAAAAACTGGGGTCCAGGTTTCCATGATTGGAGTTCATTCTTTTCTTATGAAATATTGGAGGTAGTATACAATTGAACTGTGGGAGCAGAAACTGAACCACAGTTGAGTACCAGATTTCCAGAAAAAGCTATGCTGCTTCTAGTTTTTCCTCAATCTGTCAATCATTTATTCTTTTTCTACTCTTGGATTCAGCTGGAATGATGTTGAATTGGCTTGTATCCCACCCACCCAGCTAGCTGGCTGAAGGCAAACTCACTCTGTGTCTACCCAACTACTTTCAGATGTTTTTGGTCAAATCTGTACTGTTAAAATCTGTTTTGTGTGTTTTTAAAAAAATATTTCACATTGATTCATCTTATTTTCTTTCTAAAGCTTTTTTTCCAGTGTCTATATTGAACTTAAAATCAGAAATTAATAAGTTAAGATGTTAATTTATACTGTAGTCTGTGAGCTAACAAAGTTAAGGTAATGGTTTTCCAGCCAGCAAGTAATTTTCTGCTACATAAAAATTGGGATGGAGGAAGAGGAATCAGTAGAATATTACATTGTTAAAACTGATCAATGTAAACCTACATAAATCCTATTCATATTAAGAGTGTCTCTGAAAATACTGAATAATGTAGGATATAGATTCAGTTCTCATTTGGGAGAGATTCCACCACTGATGGACATTTTTTTTTGATGTGCTAGTCAATAACATCTTTCATTGCATATGTCCTCCATTTAAAAGAGATTTATTTTTTAATTAAAATGTCAAGTGGCACTGGTTATATACTTGCACAATACCCATACACCAACCTAGGTTTGGGCTGTTCCCAAGAGTGATTTTTCTTGTGCCAGCATTTTCACTGGCATCCTTTTAGCAGGGAGTCAGGTGATCCTGTCGGAGATCAGGCTGGGGGTAAGAACATAGAGTGAAGGACTGGTGGAAGGACTATCAAGCAGCAGCTCACGTGTGGCCTAAAGCGACTCTTTAAGAAGCCCCTGTTAAACTAGATGTACATGAAACCTGCACAAGCTATTAAACCTCTAATTTCTTCAAAGAATGGAGGTGAATTTGTTTACAAGGTCTGTTTCCCACAAAATTATGAGTGTCATCAATCACTTTCATCGCTAACCAGCTTCTATGTTATCTTGCCAGAAGTTTATCTGGCTGTTGAGTCTGCAATTACTCGTGCTTGGGGACTTTGGAATAATCTTAAATCATGTTGGTAGATTATACCATCTCTTGTTCATCAGTGATCTGTATATCTAAATTAATCCCCGTATCATATAGGGGTTATTATTGATGCACTTGCTGTGGATATGGACATTTTATCTGTGATTTTAAGACACTTTTGGTACTGGCTGTAGCAGTCTGTGTTCCAGATCTGAACCCCCCATAACAATGCAAAATACACTCACTTCCTTCACCCTATGCTGCAGGCTGAATGAGTAATTCCAAGTCCTGCTCAGTATTTCTGATCCAGCAGGCTGAGGCAAGCTCCCTTAGCATGGCCTTTTCTCCTGGACTCTGCCAGCACAGCGTGCTTCACACACATTGAGGATTTGTAGTCCTTGCTCTTATTAGAACTTTATAAACAATAACTTACTATAGAGTAGCACCACACCATCAGCTTTATCCTTCTTAAACATTGTCTCAACAGATATTTTAGTGTCTGAATCATGCAGACTATTCCTTTTTTTCTTTCATGCTATTGATAAAATCTCTTTTCAGTGAAAATGTCCAGATCTTCCTATAGCTTAGTCAGGCACCAGTCATCAGGATATAAACAATTCTATATTTATTCTTGTGACTTTTTGTCATACTGGTTTCGTTTGTTTGTACCATGTTGAGCATCTTTTAACATAGTGCTTGCTTCCTTTTAGTTTATTATCCTTTCAGCTTGTGCCTGACCTATGAAACTGCCTTTATCTCAAACCAAGAGTTTTTGCACTTTTAATCTTCTGATTCTCTCACCCATCTCACTGCAGTGGGGAGTGAGCGAGCAGCTGTGTGCTGATCAGCTGCCTACTGGGATTAAACCTAGTGGTCCTCTTTGGTGTCCAAAAAGTGGAGTTCAAAGGGTTTGAGATAAGGACAGATTTCTCTGGTGTGTGTGAGATCATATTTATAGCTACTGCAGCTACTCATTCTGCAGGGCTTGCCATGGGGCTTGCTTGCCTCGCTGCACGTTAGCTGCTAGTGATTGTTCATGGCTGCTTTCCACTTCTGCTGTTTGCTGTACTCCTTGTCATCCTTAATTCTGAAGGGAGCTGTACTTTACACCGGTCCACCACTATATTCTACCCAAGGCTTCAAAGAAGGAAAACACAAGTGTACAGCAGGTTTGCTCATATAAGTACACAGCTGAAGACATAAAGTCAGAGAAGTCTGAGCTTGCTGTATTTTACGATCCTGGCTCTGACTTTGGCACTTATGATTTGTTTCTTGTAGGTACTTGTTCTGGTGCCGGAGCGGAAAAATCTACTCGTTAAACAAGTAGTAACCTGATTGAGGCAAAGAAAATCTGTATTCAGTTATGGGTTACTGAACTGGATTGCAGTGTTTAAATCTCTGGCTACTGCTCAAGAATCTTAAAAGCAGCCAGCAATGCTGGAGTGCTCTTGCATTCCAGTGTAACCACTACCTGCTGTCAGGCAGGCAGGGTCAGCTGTAGGAACGGACTAACTGGGGAGTTGCAGAGGCAAAACAGGAGGGGCCATGGAGCTCTCTTGGCCTTTGCTAGGGCTGGAAGATCTGAAAGAAAGATGTGTTGTGCGGATGAGGGGTGGAAAGCTGCTTTTCCTAGTCCTAACAGTGGTACCAAGTGCTGTCCCAGGCACCTCCAGGCCTTGTGAAGGAGCCGTGACTGCCTTGGTTTTGCTGGCTGGCCCTCCAGCTGCTCATTCCAGTGTCTGATCACCTTACTGCCAAACTGAGAGGGAGAAGAGGCCCAGGCTGCACTCTCCACAGCGGATAGGGAGAGCCCACACCTCTGGCAGCAGTCTTCTTGGCTAATGGTGCTAAAAATACTTTCCACTTATCCTCTTGAGAGAAATCATCTGATCAGCCATGTTGCAGGGGTCCTGAGGCTTTGTTGAACTCCAGCCTTGCTTGTTTCAGCCCCTATTCCATAAATAGATGGGTAATCTCATTGCCAGCAGCTATCTTAGCATGACAGAGACACAAAATGTTTGAACCCATGCTATACCAAAATAAGCATCAGGTGTATTTACAGAAACCTTTTTCCCTAAATTGAGAAACTACAGCTGGTGTTTGTTTTGGGATTTTTTGTTTATTTTTTTCTTCTCCATGCAGGACATGATAGGTAGAAGAGAATCCTGTGCTTCAGGACAGATGCCAATGACCAGTCTTGGCGGCCTTCTCTATGCACTGGAAGAATGGACTGTTGTGGAGTTTCTGAAGAAATACCTTTTTCATCTGATCATTGCCTCACTCACAATTAGTGCAATATTAGTTTTTTTTATAGTTCCTTTAACAATCGTCTTTTTCATTTACCTTACCAATATTTTGCTTTTAATATATCAGAGGAACAATGAGGTAAAAGCAGATCCATTGAGTAATGTTTGGGATAGTGTAAGAAAAACTATAGCAAGCTTTTGGGATATATATGCAAGAATATGGCATGGTAAGTACCACATGACTTGTCTGAAGCTTTGAATTACAGAAAGTAGTAAATACACAGAGGTTTTAATTTTAATTTTTTTCTTCCAAATTGATGCAAGTAAGTTACATTTAGTATACTTTGCATGGCATCTTTGAACATCCTGCAATATAAAACTTTCTCCATGTCTTCCTAGGACTCTGCTTACTCCAATCCCATCCAAATGGCTCATGGCAGGAGCTGTAGCAGGGATGGAAATGAAGGCAGACAAGGTGGAACAGAGCTCTTAGCTGGCAGAAGCTGTGGCTTTCCCAAGCCTTTGTATACATCAGACTTCTAGTCTGGCTCCACCTGAAACCTAAATCAAATGTAGGAAGAGTCATGACAAGGATTCATAGAAGTGGATGTCTGTGAGGAAATTCCCTTCCACTGTGAAGCGAATACATTTAACTCTTGTGGAGAGAACCTCTCTTTGGGATTCTTACAGATAATGGTTTCAATTTAAACATCTCACCTTCTCTAAAAGAGGAACACTTTATTATGGAAAATCCCAAACTCTTCCTTCTCCTGGACACAAAATATAGATTCATACTTCCAGATTTCAGGAGAGCATCCAGACTGTTTGCCTCTAATTGTGAAAATGAAGCATTTTCACACCAGTTATTAATTTTTAAAACAAAAACTATTATTATTGTACTATTTACAAGAAGTTCCTAATGGGAAATATATCATTTATTTATATCACTGGGGAAAATGTCAGTTTCAGGTCTGACCTCTGACCAACAAATCAGTCCATTGATGAACTGTGGTGTTTGAGGGACTTTCTGTTATTGACCAAAAGTTCCATCCAGACCTTAATTATTTTAAAAGCTACTGCAGAAGCTTTCACAACTCTCTGAAAGTCATTTAACAAAGGACAGTAAATTATTTTTTTGAAACTGCCAGGTGATTTACAGATATGATTGTCAGTGTATTGCTTTCCATCCCAAACAGGTTATGAGCTTCATGGTGTGGGAAATCTCCCAGAAGGACCAGGCATTCTTGTGTATTACCATGGAGCTATTCCTATAGACTACCTTTACTTTTTGTCAAGGCTGTTTCTCTGGAAGAAAAGACTTTGTCTGTCAGTAGCTGATCATTTTGTGTTTCGTTTACCAGGTAAGAACATGTTCTCTTGTATTTAAGCTTCCTGGATTCACCTAACATGTTCTGGTTTTGGTGAACTTTATATTTGCTATATTTGGAAGAGAGCTTTTAAAGTAAAAGACTGCTTTTAGACTTCTAAACTAAAAGCTGCTAGATATAACAGGACAAACAGGGTAGAATATCCTGTATTTTCAGTGAAAACATTGGTAAAGCCTCCAAAGCCAACAAATAGACATATGATCCTTTTGGGAGGAAATGTCATCCCTCTGTAGAAAGTGCTGGATAAGGCTCTACTATTGACCTAGTGCTGACTGGTCAGGAGAAGACACAAAGAAGCAAAGGTAATTCAATTCTAGAAAAAACAAGGCATAGAGTGTCCAGAAGAAGTAGCAGGAAGATTATTTAAAGGCACTTTTATACCACTAATATTGAAAGCTGTTTTAATAATTGAGAATAAAAGAAGCTATTTAGAAGCAGAAGGACACTCTTCAGAAAAGGAAGTTT
This sequence comes from Daphoenositta chrysoptera, assembly GCA_013397915.1. NCBI lineage: Eukaryota > Metazoa > Chordata > Aves > Passeriformes > Daphoenositta > Daphoenositta chrysoptera. The sequence goes on from VZRO01002278.1 coordinate 285,458, forward strand.
TCCTGAAAACAAGTAGCATGAACTCAAGCAAATTTGACACAAAAACTGTATTCAGGCACCCCTAGAAATAATACAAGAACTTTCTACATGCATACTTAGTAAATACTTTGTAGTACTGAGCACATAAGAAGTACGGAGTTGTCAAAAGATGATTGGCTTTTAAGAGTACCCTCAAAAAGAGAGAAAGTTTAGCAAAATGTTGCAAAGGAGACTCCTTTTTTTGAGTGATAAGTACTAGGGTACTCTTTCAAATTGAAGTGTCCCTAGCACAGATTTTTATTACAAATTCATAGTACCCACTTGTTACGACTAAGCAACAGTCTCAGCTGTGCAGTTCCTGGACTATGTGTACATAACATATTTCTTGCATTATGTTCATGCTAGAGCAACAGCAGGTGGCAAATGTTGTGTCAGCCTTTAAAAAGGCTATAAAAAGATGGTAAGAAAGACTACAAATAATTGAGGTTAGACCTCCCCACTGCATTAATAGAAAATTATTAAATTAATAGGCTGAGTGAAATTTCTCCCTAATCTTCTCTTGCTCTACTATGATTACTTGCTTTTTGCAGAGAAATGTTTTGCAAAGATTGGTTCTTTAAAGAATGCTCATGAGCATATGCTGAATCTCAGTTAGGTTTATTTACAGAATTAATTACAGTTACAGGAGAATTCTTCTTGTGAATTAATAACACTCTCAGAATAGCTGCAAAGTAATAAAGTTACAATAAAAGGACAAGTGTGATTCAGAGGTGTGGCATGGCTTCCTTTGAAGAGCTAGGACATCAGACAGAAGCCTTGCATGGCTGAGGGATAAAAAATTCTGTGAGACCTGGAAAAGGGAAATAAGTAGTGATAATATTTTCGTGTGATACATTATAGTTCTCAAAAGTTTTAAAGCCAAGCAAATGAAGAACCTCTTTCCTTAATAAGGATATGGCATTCCTGACTTTAGGATAAAACAGAAATATGTCTGAGTTCACAAAGGGATTAAACAAAGTCAACATCTGTCTTTGACAGAAAGTTCAATCAAGCATGATACCTTCAATAAGATTAAATACAATTAAGTTACAGGATTCAGTACTGTGTTATCCACTGTCTTCCAAAGTTTCTTTTGCAGATCTCTGTCAGTCCAGAGTTGTTGCTTCCATTTATTAACATAAAAAAAAATTCTTTTCAAACTGTGCTGTTTGAACAGGGAATTTGAAGATTGTGGAAATGCTTATTTTTTCCTATCAGAGTTCCAAACTGATATATTTAAAATATGAAGATAATGTTAGAAAGCATAGAGTATTTCTATGTTCCTGAATCTGTCCTTTAGAGAAATCCCAGTTATGGAAACAGAGGAAGGAGATTCACTGAACTGTTTGTGTGGTGCTGAAATTGCCCTGCTAGCTTCTGTCATTCATGCATCTTGAGAGTCTGTGAGCAGTTCAATTTGATCCACCAAGTTTGCAATTTAAGCACAAAATACTCAATTAAACAACTCAAACCCTCAATGTTTAAAATGTCAAACATCACGTTTTAAAAGAACACCAAAAATAGCTGCTTGTCAGGTATTTATTTTTGTAGTAAGCTTTATTTTACTGGTTTTTTTTTTTTCTGTATTAAAACATGTAAAAAGAAGGAGAGAGGAATTGATGCTTATTTTCAGATTTCTTGCAATGACCCACAAGTTTTGGTGACATAATTTGGTTGATAATTATGGAAGACAGCATGTGGAAGCATTTTTTTATTGAGATGTTCCTGTCAAGATGGTTCATCTTCATAATATTTGGGCAAAAAAATATTGTCATGTATTTGTCATTTTGCCAACATTTACTCTGTAGGTGTCTTACCTCCTTTGTAAAAATTTGTCTGAGCCTAAATATACAGCTACTAGGTTTTAATTTAGCTGTAATCTGGCTCCTACATTCAAGCAGTATTTGGGATATATGTCGTTAGATTAATATGCATTTGCTACTTATTTATTTCAGGACTTAAATTACTGCTGGGAGTGACGGGTGTTATACCGGGTACGAGGGAGGAGTGTCTCCTCGCGCTGAGGAATGGATACTTGGTGTCCATCTCACCGGGTGGAGTTCGAGAAGCGCTGTTCAGCGACGAAAGTTACCAGCTCATGTGGGGGAATCGAAAAGGCTTCGCTCAGGTCGCTCTAGAAGCGAAAGTGGTGAGTGCCATACATTACCAATCCCAGTTTATGCTTTCTGCATATGAGCTTCATTTTAAAATGCAGCTTAGGAGTGTTTGTTGGAAAATCTTCCTGAGGAGATGGTTGGGAAGCAAAGATTTCATTTCCTTTTCCCATCACTTTCGTCAAGCACATTAATTCACAAGGAGCAAGAGTTTTTGGAGCTGTCCAACTTTTTCTTGACTGTTTCAAAACATCCTTCTCTGTGGTTCTATGCCTGCAGTTCCATTATGCAGGTGTCCAGTGTCTCATCTTGACTGTATTTCAGGAATCTTCACTGTGTTCCTTCTCCATATTGCCCTAAGGTTTCATTCTTTTTTCTTATCCTAGTAGACTTACATCTTTATCTTACTTCCACATACTCAGTCATTTTCTTATGGCTCTTTAATGTATTATCCTTATCTTTCTCCTTATTTATTCTGGGAGGGTCTGGGATTTTGTCCTTACCATTACTTTTCCTCATGTTTGTGAAAGATTGCATCAACTAACCCAAGATGTGTCTGCATCAGTGTCTGAGTTTGAATCATGTGTGCACTTTTGAAGCAGTTTTTGCATCTTCCTCACCACGCTTTCATTCACATCGAGGAGCATGTTAGAATACCTGAGCTGCATTCCTTCTGGCTGAAGCTAAACCAAAATGGGGACCTATTACTGTCCAGTGTCAAATGGTCATTCAGTCAATGGTTTCAAACAAGAATTAGTTCTACATAAAAGCAGAACACTGAAATGTGTTCAGTGTAAATGTCAGATCCTCAGCATCCTCTAGAGATGTGCTTCTCTTGATTTGCACTCCACCAGTGTACACGTGGCCAATATTTCAGTTAGTTTCCATATGGGTGATGATCTACAAATGCAACCTTCTACCACTAGCTCTGACTTCTTCCATCTAAATCCACATAGGAGACTGCTTTTCTGCCACAGTCTCTGGGAAATGGTTTTATTTGGGATGGCATGCAGTTGAAAGAGCAGCAACCCGTCTTTTTCCTAACTGCCACTTCTCGTCATCACCTCTAGATACAAGTTTTCTGCCTTAATTTAGACCTAGCATACCTAGTGCTTTTTGTGTCTGACAATACTGGTGTAAATCCAGGCTTTATCTGTTCTGCAATGCACTTTCTGCTGCTTTCTCTTGAATTGCACAACTATCACTTTTTCTTCACATTCTTATGAATACCTCATAAATTGCAGTGCTCTTTGACCTTCCACATAAAGTTTTCTGTCTGTATAGGAGGAGCTGTACAGGGAGTTGAGTTCTTTTCGTGAAACTTTAATTTCTTAACATCCCTTTCAAATTTTTATATCTCTTTGCACCTCATCCAATTTGTTTCTTCTCAAACTTTGTTTTGGTGTCTTGTGCTATAGCTCCTACTACAAAGGACCTGAAAATGCAAAATGCATGCTTCGGGTTAATATTTCTTCATAACTTCATCTCTAAATTATTGTGAGGAGATAAACAACTAAAAGAAACTTAGGGGCATTTACCCAATGTATAAAGTAATTTTAGGCTTGGAGTTCTGTTTCTACATCTTGTCTTGTTATGTGGCCTTCTAAAAGTCATGTTTTATGTGCTTCTGTTCTCTTTCCTGTCCTTTTTCTCAAAAGTGTGGGCTGGTAAATGTTAGTCACAACACTTCATATATTGTGTGGGCCTGTACACCACCGCTACTAGGAAAGTATCAGAATGTGAATGGGATCAACTCAGTCAAATTCATATGGGCATTTTGAATTCCCCAATAGTCTTCCTATGAATTAAATGAATAATATGCTCAAACAGTTAGAAGGAGGTGTCACTTCAAAAACTTGAGTGATTTCTAATGATTTTGCTTTCATATCTGTCTTTCAAGCTACTTCAAACATCTAAATAATCTTTTGCCAGATGTTTTCCCTTCACCTGGAACCTTACAGTAATGCAATGTAACAGGTTGTGGGCTAAATAAAAAATGAATTAAAAACTCTGAGTGCCCTTACATAATTGCCATCCTGATCAAAACACATCACAAGAATCCTTGCCAGTAATCCTCCTAATTCTACCAGTCTTCCATAATATAGAAGCACACGGAAATAGCTGAATAGTGGTAACTAAAATTGTTACCTTCTCTTGACAGAATTTTTGGGTTTGTTTTGTGGGGTTTTTTAAAATTTTATTTAATGAATTGGGTGTTCATTGACGATAAGGTTCTTGCAGTATGAAAGGGTCTTGTGGTCCTTGGCATAATGTTTGGTAAACAGGCAGTATGTAGGACTGTTACCAGGAGGGCAGAGAGAGTATTTTATCCTTGGACAACTACTAGCCTGGGCTTACCTTTAGAGTGCTGCTGGTTCTTATATATCTTATTATTACCCTCATTCAGCTTTGTGGGTTTTTTTATGATCAGGAACTCTGACTGGATCCCTGTATGGTGGGCATTGCTGTAATTAGCTTGCAAGCTTAATTGAACTTTGGGCATCTTTGATATTTCGCTGGAAATCTGTAATCAGACAAACCCCAGGTAACTAAGCACTTAAAAAAAAAAAAAGGAGAACTGCTGTGCATTTTACAGTACAGGGGGCAATATTAACCTTATATATCATTCCTTACATGCAGTTAGGCCCATAGTAGTCGCTGGATCCCATCTTTTGACACATTTCAAATTTGATTGTTTGTTCTTCCTGCATCCTTTTCAATACTGTCCAGACTAGTCTTGCAGGTTGATCAAAGACTGGGGTGTAGTGGATGCCAGGCACCCATCAAAGCCTCTCTATCCCTGCCCTCCACAAGTGGAGGGGGAGAGAAAATAAAGCAAAAGATTTGTGAGCTGAGAAAAAGACTGGGAGAAATCACTCTACGAATACCATTAAGGGCAAACCAGACTCAACTTAGGGATATTAATTGCATCTATTAGTAACAAAATCAGAGCAAGACAATGAGAAGTAAAGTAAAAGTCTTAAAAACACCTCTTGCCCCACTTCTCCCTTCTTCCTTGGCCCTACCTCCTTCCCTGCAGTGATGCAGGGAGATGGGAATGGGGGTTATGGCCAGTTCATCACATGTTGTTTCTGCCACTGCTCAGAGAGAAGAGTCCTTTTCCTGTTCTAGCACGGGTCTATCCCACAGGAGACAAACTCCAAATTGAGTCCATCCCATGGGCAACAGTTCTTCATGAACATGTGGGTCATTCTTCCACAGGGTGCAGTCCTTCAGGCACTGCCTTCTCCAGCATAGGTGCCCCATAGGGTCACAAGTCCTTCCAGGAAACCTGCAGCAGCATGGGTTCCTCTCTCCATGGATCTGCAGGCCCCTGCCAGGAGCCTGCTCCAGCACTTTTTTCCTTCAGTTTCACAGCCCTCTTTCAGGCATCCATGCTCTGGTGTGGGTCTCCTCCATGGGCTGCAGGTGGATCTCTGCAACCCCATGGTCCTCCACGAGCTGCAGGGGCACAGCTGCCTCACCACGGGCTGCAGGTGAATCTCTGCTCGGGAGCACCTCCTTCCCCTCCTTCTGCACTGACCTTGGTGTCTGCAGGGCTGTTCCTCTCACACATCCTCACTCCGCTCTTCTCTGTCCGCAGTTACGTATACACAATAATATTTTTTCCTTCTTAAATATGTTATAACAGAGGTGTTATTATCATTCCTGATAGGCTTGGCCTTGGCATGCAGCTCATCCATCCTGGAGCTGGCTGGCATTGGCTCTGCCAGACATGGGGGAAGCTTCTGGCAGCTTGTCACAGAAGCCACCCCTCTAGCTTCCCCGCTACAAAAACTGAGCCATGAAATCAAATACGCTGGGGATAGACTCATCCAGCTATCAGAACTTGTTCTAGTATGTAGCAATTAATATAAATTTGCCAATACTTACTCAGATATCATGAATGAAGGTAAGATAGAATTCTAAGGGTCTTTTTAAAATTTTTCTACATGCAGTGTAGCCATCAACCAAAGAACACATACTTTATCAAAATGACTACATGGTGGTTAATAACCTGTCACAGATTACTTGAATGGGATTTCAAGACAAAACCTACTTTATATATGAATAGACATTCCCATCCATCATATAATATTACGGAAGTTCAATAGTTCTTCCACTGAAAAAGTTGAAGAAAAGCAAACAAGAAAGATAGTTTCAGCCTCCGTCCTTGCCTGAAGTTGCCACATTTGGTTGCCACTTCATTTTGTGTAACTACTCTGCTTAACAGGAGTCAGAGAGTGTTACTATTTAATGTCATAGCTCAGTGTACCTCTGGGACATATATTTGTCTCAGTCAAATTCATCCATGACCTTCAGAAATACCCATTGTCTATGGCTTGGTTTTGACAGAGCTAACAGGGAAGGATCACTGTTTCTGAAGATCCCTGAATTTCATCTGTGCCAAAAAATTCCTTCAAGCTGAGTTAGGTAAAAAATAAGCAGGAGCTATGATTTATAAAATTGTCATGTATGGGCAAGGGGTTTGGGCTACATGATCTCTTCCAACCTTAAATATCCTGTAATTCTGTGATTTTCAAGCTGGCTGGGTATGATCCAGCTCAGTTTCAGCACAGCAAATATAAATCTGTGGGTTACTGTAGATCTTGTGCTGCTTTACAATTGTAAGATTTTATGTGTGTACCTGTGTTTTCCAGCTTAGGGACTGAACATTGCTGCCTACTCTGCACCTCAGTGGCTGATCATTATATGAGAGTAACTTCTGTAGTTGCCAGATTTTTTTATAACCTAACATATGTTTCTCTTGCACTTTTCCTAAAATGTAAAGTGTTTTGTCTGTGTGAAAGATAGGTTTCAAACATTTTACATCTTAGATGTACAGTATTCAATTAACAGCTGAAGCAAAGTGTGGTATTTTTAGTGTCCAGTACTTACATGTTTTTATAAAAGATGTTACTGATTACTTTTTAAGGGTTTATTTCTAACAACTTCCCTTAATTTCTTGTTCTGAAGGGTTTACTATTTCAACTTTATTAATGTTTGATATTTTTTTCTCTCAGGTATTTTTTCATTTTAATGCTTTCTATCACTATGAGTTATTTGGTAGGTTCTAGTTAGGTCTTTTTCTTGCTTGTTTTTATTTTTCTCATCCTTCAGTTTCTGTTCTGTATAAAAGTCTTCTTTCATTATCTTTTGGACAAATTGTTCCAACAACGTGTGCAAATTAGAGTTTCAGGAAAAGGAAAAGGGACAATAGTGGAGAAAAAGGTCTTTGCATGCATGGATGCAGCTGCTGTCAGTTTGTCTCCAAACTATGAAACCTTACCTCAGGCTGTAAGACGTGACTGTTTCAAGTGCAGGTATCTCAAGTGTGTTTCTTTTCAGTCACAATGATGAAATTAACTTGTTCTCTAAGTGCTTAAGGATCCACCCTCCAGAATGTGTGTAGTCCAGGTCAGTGAGGGCACACAATTGCCTTTTTTGTCTCAGGGATCTGCAGAAGTCTTTTCCACTGAATTTTTATCCAAACATTACTGCTTCAGTTAGACCCTATTTGAGAAGCAGATGAGATGAGCCAAGCGTGAATGTCTGCTTGCTTTCTGCAAGACTTCACGAACTGAATACTTTCCTATTCACCACTCATGATGAAAGCTTTAGACAGAGAAACTATGGAAATTTGTTTTATGTTCCAGTCAGTGATACTGCAGTAAATATATAACTCAGAAGTTATATAAACCCTAATACAATGTCAGTCATTTTATTTACAGATAGTGACTTTAAAACAGATGCTTGTGGGAGCTGAAAAATAGAATTCTATTTCCATTCTGGAGTTTTTTTAATATCCAGTTTCCTTGTTTACTACTTAACTGACTGATAATTACCCTCTGTATCTCAGTGATTTTCTTAGCTGCATTAACAGGCACTAAAACAGAAATTCAAACCTGGTATAACATTTCCACCTTTTTTTTTTTTGTGCTTCCTTAGCCCATCATTCCAATGTATACTCAAAATGTCCGTGAAGGTTATAGGATGTTCAAAGAAAGAAGTAAGTGATGCCTTGAGAGAACTAAAAATGTATTTTATATATTTGGAATGTTTTATCTCTTTTCTCTCAGATTTCTCTTGCTTTTATCTTAGATTTTGCTTTTCAGACTTCTGCTTACTTTGGATTCTCTAACACTTGCTATGGGTCAGAGGTAGCTCAAATATGGAAATAGCTTGTGTATAACTGGTTTGTGTGTGTGATTTGGTTCTTTAATGCAGTCTTATTTCTGTGATCTATTAAGTCTATTGACCTTTGTTTTGGTGGACAGTTGCCTCAATCCTGTAACAACTTCCTGACTGTAAAATAAAGCATGCAATTTTGAGAAGTCTTCTACATTAATCAGATTTCATGTTTGGATTGTATTTTCTGTGACTATAATCTCACTTTTTCCTCCCATAAACCATTTCAGGATTTTTTAGACAGTTATATGAAAGCACTCGATTGCCTTTTACTCCTCCATATGGAGGACTTCCAGTTAAATTTCGCACATACATTGGGAAGCCGATCCCTTACGATCCAAATATAACTGCAGAGGAATTAGTTGAAAAGGTAAGTTCTCTCTCCTTGCAATGTTGAACTGCATACTTTGCCCTCTACTATATATACGCACTTGAAACCAGTTTTTTGCATGCTTGAATAAAGACAAATACACTTTTCCTCACTTGTTAAAGCTATGAGCAGTGGAGGTCTGGGATTATTTAATGTACAAATACCTACAAGTAAATCTTGGCATGGTAATAGTTGATTGGATTGCCCTCATCCTTTCGAAATGTGTGAGCTCTGTCTTCTTGTTAACTTTGTTTCTCCCATGTCTTTGATAACTTTGATAATAAATACGGTAACTGAAATGACGTAAACTATATTTTAAATCCAGTTTTCAGCAACTATGAAAATAAATTTCATAAATAACAAATAACTTTGAGAATCTTCACCAAATAGCATAGGGCTCTAGAAGCAAAGTTCTTCAAAAGCTTCAGTCTCATTGTCAAAATGAAAATGTTAAAAAACAAAGTTGTATCCAAAATATAAAAACATTTTGAGTACCTACAGCTTGGTGAAATTAATGATGCCCAGGAGCATAAAAATGTTTATAGATCTAGATTTTAGGCATTTTTCAAGATACTAAGCTAAACTGAAAATACAGCTTTTAAAATTTTTCGTGGAAGATGAAAGAAGGATTTCGTGAAAGAAAAATTTAAAACTCTGCTATGACTTAGAAATACACAAAAAAATCAACTGTAAGAAATTACTTACAGAAAAACACCTTGCTGCCCCCAAAAATATGCAACAAAGCTAGATTTTCTTTCTTTTGTTTTCTTTTTCCTTTTTTTAAGGGTCTACTGCAGGTTGTTCTGAGCTTCACAAAAGTGAAACCAGAAAGACAGGTTTGGTCTGTTACAAGGGAACAGCCCCAGCAAGCTGTGGAGTTTGGTCGTAGCAGCTTTAGGAGGCTGGAAGCAATATGACTGCCCTTATGGTTATTCATATTCTTGTATTTTGGGGAAACAGTATTTTGTGTACCTGCAAAAGCGAAATTGAAATTTCCCATGATATTGATTTACTTTACTAAGGCAAGCCTTTGGCTGCCCTCTTTGACCACCACCCACTTTACTGGGAGTACAGTTAGGTTTTCTGTGGCTGATATTATTTAAAATAAAAAAGGGAACTTAAATGAGGTTTGAGGCGAGAAGTGGCCTGGCTGACCGCTGTCTGATCCTGCCCTGCAAAGGAATTAGGACATGAATCTGTCAGGAAAGGTTTGGCTACTCTTTTTTTATATTCACAATTCTATTATATATAGAATTCTACTACAAATCTGGGATACATCAGTGGAGTATGTAGCTACCCTTATTTCAAGTTTAAATACAGTATGGAAACCAAAAGGAGATAATTTCTTATTTCTTTTAGAAATATAGAATATTGTATTCATTCTCTTCCTAAACTTCCATTTGAATGTCATATAATGAGTATTATGAATTTTCTAATTATGTGCATACTGTATATGATAAAATTATGGGAGAATTCATGTTGGGAAGGACAGACAGAGGTTCCTATTCCAAATTCCTAGTCTAAGCAAGGTCAGCTATAAGATCAGATGAGGTAAATCAGGCTTTATCCATCATTTTTTGATGAAAACCTTCAGGGATGGGAGATTGCAGAAACTTAATGTTTGCACGTGTTGAAGGCTACTTTGACTTGGTAATGACCACATCTGATAAATCTCAATAATCTGAGCCTCCCCAAGCTGCAGTCATTGTTTTTGTTCCTTTCTTTTCCAAGAAATGTGTCATTAGGACAACTAGTTAATATAAAAGACAATTTTTTTCTTACAGTAGAGCTATGTGTAAATTTCCCCTCTTGAACCTATGAGAAGTCAGTGATTTTACTGTTCTTCCATGCATAACTAGGTCTGTAAAGGCGAATTTCTCTTCTCTTTTCAGACAAAGACTGCTGTCCAGGCTCTCATAAGCAAGCACCAAACAATCCCAGGCAACATATGGAAGGCTTTACTGGAACGATTTGATAAACGTCGTAAAAGTGATTAGAATGCTTATGTTTATTTCATTGGTTTTACAGCATACAGTAAAAAACAATGTCCTACAGCACTGGTCACTAATAGTTGGTGTTAACCAGTTTAATTTACAAATTTCTGCAGATTTGGTGGAAGAAAACAATTAACCTCTTGAAAGTTCCCCCATGTCTTTGAGAATATCCTGAACTCAGAAAGACTGATGAAGATGACTTATTGTATGATAGCAACAGCTAAGTTCCCCCAAAGGAAATCATGCAGCCAAGATTTTCCTGGTTCATACAACAAGTACGTACTTGCATCCGAGAGCCTTAGCGGTGCTGTCTGAGCTGTGGGTTTGTCTTTTGAGCACAGTCCAGTCTCAGAGCAGGGCCTCAGAGTCGGTGTTGTCCCACAGGGGCACCTTCCCTGACGGGCCCTGCACAAGACAGTGTCAGAACAGAAACTGTCTTGCTTTTGCTGATCAGCTACTGCTTAGACCATTCTCCTAGAGACTACACAAAGAGCCACAATCCCGTTAAAACAGGTATTAGACTCCTTCAAACACGTCGGCTTAGTGGTTCATACCCTGGAAAGCAGGACACTGCATCCAAGACTTTTCCCCCCACAGAAAAAGGTCTCTCAAAGAGAGGAAAAAAAAAGCTTTAGTTCAGTGTAGCAAGCATTGCAAATACATGTAGAAGGTAGAAGTTTCAAGTCTGAGCTGGTTCATGCATGCACTGTTACACCACACCATAGCTGTTTGTTTAGTGGATGAGGCTGCCCCCAGCCTGAAAATCCCTGGATGTGGTGTGTGCAGTACGGATGTGCTGTATTTACTCAAATCTCCCACTGAGCAGGGAACTGGCTTGGGGGAGCTTTCTTGGGCAATGCATCCTTGAGGCTTATCACCACTGGTGGTTTACCTAAAAATGTAGTACTGCAACACTGCTGGTACAGATGGAACCTAAATGCCTGTTTGGAAGGGCAGTGTTGTCTTCCTAATGCAACTTGTGGAAAAGCAAAACTTAGTACAAAGCAGAATGTGTTTTTACAGGCTGTGGGATGTTGTTACTGGTGGGAGTGGGAGAACTTTGTGTAATCTATCCAATATGCCATTAAATACAACCAAGTCTTAACTTCAAAGACCAAGAAAGGTAATTTTTGTGCCTTATTTTTCCTTCATGTACTTTTAATACATAAATAATCTTTCCTCTCAACATACTGAAAGGACATAGCATCTAAGGAAATATATAAAATGTTTGGCCATTTTTCAGCAGAAAATATAATCTACTTTTTGGATTAAAATAAATTCTTCCTCAACCCTGCTTCTTCACAAGTATTTCTTGCACATCTGGCAAAGGGAGAAAGATAGGTGAGTTATTTCCCTGGACCAAAAAGACAGGAATCCTGTCCTGAAAAAACCCTCAATCCTGTCTTAAGATACAGGAGTCTTTACTTGAACACATTCACTATAACTTCTGTATACAGGCAGAAAGATTTTTCTCCCAGCAGAGAGTCAGCATGCATAGGAGATGACAAACTAAAGCAGATCAAGATGCTGACTGATATGCCTGGACATAAACAGGAATTCAAACCATGACATCTTACATGCTGTGCTCCAGTGATACAAGCTGAAATTCAAACCCTGAGCTTAACTCAATGGAGAAAAGGAGCTAAAGGAAAAGGTTATTGGATACTAAAATGGACACAGATGAAGAAGCAAGAGGAATTATGAGTAACCAGAATCTGAAGGCATTCTTTGTATTGCAGAAACTGTAGAAGGACTAGACAGAATCATTGTCTGACTATCCTATTTTTCAGGTACATTAATACCAGCATGGAACACGTCCAAAGAAGGGCAATGAAACTGGTAAAGGGTCTGGAGCACAAATCTTAATGAGGAGTGTCTGAGGGAGGTGGGGTTGTTTAGCCTGGAGAAAAGGAGCCTCTGGGGGGGACCAACAACTACAACTACTTGAAAGGATGTTGTAGCCAGGTGGGAGTCAGTCTCTGCTCCCAGGAAATAAGGGACAGAACAAGAGGAAATGCACGTTGTGCCGGGAGAGGTTTAGATTGAATATCAGTAAAAATTTCTTCACTGAGAGGGTTGTTAAGCATTGGAACAGGCTGCCCAGGGCAGTGGGGAAGTCACCATCCCAGGAGGTATTTAGAAGGTGTGTAGATGTGGCACTTGTGGACATGGTTTAGTGGTGGGCTTGGAAGAATTAGGTTATTGATTGGACTCAGTGATCTTAAACACCCTTTTCAATGTAAACGATTCTGATTCTGGGACCAATTAAACACTCCAGTCATCAGAATTTGCACAACCTTTCAAATGCCGTGCTCTCTGATCCACGACTCTGGGAGATGTGCTGCAACTCACAACGGAGAACTGACCTTGGGTAGGAGATATGTAATCAGAGCACTGATTATCTTTCAGAGCAGAGATTCCTGCCTCTATCTCCTCTATTTCAGACGGCTGTTAATATTTTCTAACAAAGTTTAAGTTTTTCCTGGGCCATTACATCTTCTGGCAGCATCACTGCATTATTTGCAGCTTCTTTGAAGTCAGCTGGAGTGAAAAATAATTTCTGTTTGTTGTCTTCTGTCACAGTTGTCTTAAGAGTATTTTCTGGGTTCTCAAGATGATAGCAAAAATTATTATTGAGAAACAGTAGTGATTTTGAATGATTTATGTGATTTTTCTAATAAAAGATTTTAAACAATTTTTTCCAGAAACATTATAATACCACTCTAATAATAAGCAGTTATTATATTATTTTAGTGGCTCCGTCTAAATTTTTACTCTTTTTAGAGCAGTGTTATAGAAATTAGAACTAAAAACTGGTGTTATAGAAATTAGAGTTCTTGTCATACAAATAGAAATGTAATTGCAGATCAAATCACTCCCCTGCTACCCTTATTTTTTAGTGTCTCCATCATACAACAACAACAACAAAAAGAAATGAACACCAGCAAACGACCTGTGCCTGCCTCAAAACGAAAACAGCATTTATGACTCTTGTAAGGTATAGTTTGCCCAGCAAATAATGCAGGGAAATTCTGTTTTTGTAGCTTTTTTGTGTATAAGGCTTAACCAGCTCAAACGACGAGATTTTGCATTGGGGAAAAATATCGTACTGGTAACACAGTAAATTAATAAAATCATAGAGTCATTGAATATCCTGAGCTGGAAGGGACCCAGAAGGATCATCGAGCCCCAGCTCCTGGCCCTGCACAGGACAGCCCCAAGAATCACACCATGTGTGTGTTTAAATGCATTTTGAACTGTGGCAGGCTTGGGGCTGTGACCAATTCATTAATTGGGTGACAGTGGAAACAGTTGCACAGTAAATTGTGTACAACTGCACAACCGAGCAGCTGCAGGTGTCGAACAGGCAGATGATGTACGTGTAGAAGAGAGCTGGTCAGAAAAGCCCAGCAGGCAGGGATCTGGAAGAGCTGGCCAAGTTCCTCTCACTGAGGGTGCAGCCGTGGCAGTGTTCCATGTCGTCCTAGCAGGGAGGGTATCCGCATCACTACCCGTGTGTTTGGAGCTGCACCCAGCCTCACTGAACACGGCTTATTTCCTTGATTGATTTTTATTTATAAATCCACCACTTTATTTATTTTTATACGTAAATCCAGGCATTACATCCACAGCTGTCGGGCATTCCGGAGTGCCTTATCAGCACCGTGAATGCCGTGTCCGAGCCACACAGTGTCAGGAACGCTGCCTGCCTGCAGCGGGTACCAGTGGGCACCGGGTACGGATGCTGCTGCTGCTGCTGCTGTTGGAACACCAGCGGGGCTGGAGGAGGAGGATTGCCCCACCCGGCAGGTAGCGGGGAAGGGGCGGCTGGGAGGTGAGCGGTGCTCGAGGCAGGAGGGTGAACAGGGGGTGCTGGGCGTTGTTTATTCTGGAGAAATGGAGACCCAGGGGTGACCTTATGGCTCCCTGCAGCTCCCTGAAAGAAGGTTGCGGCCGGTTGGGGTTCAGCCTCTGTCTGCAGGCAACCAGTGACAGTGTGTGAGGACACAGCCTCAAGCTGCTCCAGAGGAGGTTTAGGGTGGACGTTAGGAGGGATTTCTTCACGGATTAGACATCGGAATGGGGGTGGTGGAGTCACCATCCCTGGAGGTGTTTAAGGAAAGACTGGATGTGGCACTCAGTGCCGTGGTCTAGCTGACATGGTGGTGTTCGTTCCCAGGCTGGACTCGATGATCTCGGGGGTCTCTTCCAGCCCAATCCCTCTGGAATGCTGTGGCCCTGGGCTCGGGCCGTGCCCGCCCGCGCCGCCAGGCGGCGCCCTCCGCCCCGCCCCGCCCCTCCCGCTGGCGGGGAACGCGCGCC
>VZRO01002278.1:300548-322911 GCA_013397915.1 Daphoenositta chrysoptera
CGCCGCCGCCAGGGGAAGGTGAGCGGGCGCTGCCGGGCGGGTGGAGGGTCCCGGCCCGGGCCTGGCCCCGCTGCCGCCCCGCAGGTGCCCGGGCGGGAGGTGACTTGCCGTGGTGGCCTCTGTCACCGGCGAGCTCGGGGCCCTGCTCTGATCACCGGGACAGGCGGTGCGGGCGGAGCGCGGCGCAGCCGCGGGGCAGCGGGCCGGGGCCGCGTCCGTGCTGTCAGGACAGCCGGCCGCGGGCCTGCAGCCCCTGCAGAAGGACACACTGACCAGCCGTCACGGAAGCCAGGCCAGTTCTTGTGCCGAAACAAACACTAACCCCCCCATGACTTCTAGGGTCTCCCCTGTCGCAGGTGATGTTAGCAGGATTACCAGGGTCTTCTGGTATTTTTAGTTTATTGGGGTTTTTGTTTGTGTGCTTGTGGTGGCGGGGCTAATTCTGGTGGAAGCGCCCCCCGTAGCCGAGCGTTTCTGTCGGCAGGGACATGTCGTAGCTGCTGCCTTGCAGTGTCTTCCTAGTTTGGAAACACTGGGATGTCCTCACGGGGTTTCCCTTACACATTTCAAATACGTGCTGGAATCGTGCTGCGTGTCGTTAACAGCGGTGTGTTGCTGTCCGTAATCGCTCCTTCTGTCGTGATCGGTAGGGTCTCAGTTACCCAGCATCTGCTGACTGCAGCTGAAGGCCTCCGCTGTATAGTTAAGGACTTTTCTGGGTCATGTGCTAGAAGTCAGTGAAGGGAGTTGCGTGTTAGCCTTGCTTCCACTTTGTAAAGCCTGAAGTGTAAGCATAAGTCGGTGTGCACTGTCATTAGTAAAATGAGAAATTGCATCTTTGTGAAATAGTGAAAAATGTAAGCTGCTGTATTAGGAAGTTAGAACTTAAAAATGTGTATTTTTGAACTGCTCAACAGCAAGTTGTAACAGACGAAAGTTTTGTTATCTGTTAGTAGCATGTAAGACCTATGTTGAATCTGTATTCGATGTGGAATTCCTGGGCTTTTTTTGATCATAATCTGAAGGGACGGGAGGCAACAGACACAAGCTGTAGTAAGGGGAACTCTAGAACTAGAATAAAGAAAAACGTTTCCAACCTGAAGGTATTCAAGCACTGGATTAAGGGCCTGAAGAAGCTGTGGGATCTCCATCCATGGAGATACTACAAACTGGACTGGACATGTCATTGAGCAACCTGGTTTAACTGGTTAGTTAGGAAGAGGTTGGACAGTATGATTTCCAGTAGAAATTACCCTGTGATTCTCTTCAAGGTGAGGAAGCAACATTGTTCAGGGTAGAGTTGACTGTCCCTAGGGGAAGGCAGTGCTTTAGCTCTTACCTCTGTGGCTGGTAGCATAGAAGATGTTAGGTTTTAATTTCTGTTGCAGGTTAGCACACAGATATGCAAGTAAACATATAAAACTGTCCTGATTGCATGTGAGGTATTGCACTGAACATTACAGGCAAAAGGACACGTAATATTTTGCAAGACTGACATGTGGGAACAGGACTTTAAATTTACTTGATGGAGTGTTTGGGGAAAGCCATAAACAATTAAAAATATATAGTAAGTGGGAAAGTATGGCTATAACTAGTCTTTTAAGCTACATAAGCACATCTCAGTTTTGAAAAAATGCTTCTGTGCCATAACCCATGCTCCATATTGTTCTCTAGGTAGTAGGTGGAGCCATTGGAGAAGTCCAGGCATAACAATCCGATAAATATTGTGGTGTTGAATGCTACTCCTAAGTCTTGCTTGGTCTCACAAGTTGTGTTTCTTGTACTTGCTGTGGGTGTTTGCTGCCTGACAGGTTCTGGAGTTCGGCTCTGGCAACTGGAATGAAAAAGAGCTTTCTCTTGCTCTCCCACACACTCATTCTCTCCCATCCTTTCCCCCTAATTCACACCCCAAAGACAGGTGCCTGAAATCAGTGAAGGGCATGTCACTAATGCAATGGGCTTATATGTTGCTGGAGATAAATCAGCTGCCCATCGCACTGTCCTCAAAAACATGCTGAGGAGCAAAATGTTGTAAGCCTGAATTGGTTTGGAAGAGGCATGGATTGTGGGAGCAAAGATCAGCTTTCTTCTCATTAATAGGAGTTATTTTGAGTAATGTGTGTAGAGGCCAATTACAAAACCAAAGGAAAAGGGACATCCTTGCTCTGTCAGAATGTGAGGGAAAATTGAGATAGGAAAATAAGTGAAATGAGTTCTACTCTAGTATGTGTTTCAATGTTCCCTTGAAAATGTGGAGTAAAATGGATCTGCTTTGTAATTTTTGTTGTCACTGGGGTTCTGATAGCAATATTATCTTCTGTATTTCAGTCTCTTGTTGCTTGCAAAAACAGAGCAAAAGAATGATAGACATACATGTCTGTCCAGGCGTAGGAGATTTGCAGTCATACCCACTGTAAGTCACATTCTGATAAACAAAACACAACAACTTCAAGCTTAGATTCTTTCAGAAATATTGTTCTTAATTTATTTCTCTTTACCAGCCTATTTTCCAGTTGCAACATGTTTTTCTTCTTGGTCCTGACTAACAGAACTTGGAATATTGACCAACTATTTTTTTTCTAGCCTGGAATAACTTATGTTCCCAGAGGTATTAGGTTTGCTGTTCGAGCACTGTAGCTAAAATAGCCAAGCATTCAGGTTGTCCTGTGTTTGTAAGGTAAAGTGAATAGCAAGTTGTCCCCTAAATTGTACAAAGCTAAGAAAAAAAGTGTTGCTCCAGAGTTATAGAAAGCCTGAAATTCCAGGCTTGACCTCTGTGGGCTGGCTGGCATTGGAGTAGAGAGATTCTTGTACACAGACAGAGTAAAGCCAGAGCAGTTAAAACTCTGAAGAGGACTTTTTGTGATCTTTTCTTCCTTGTCCATTCTGCTGCCTCTCAGTGTTGTGCTCTGGGTCTTGACGCTTCACTATCAGTAAATTTCTGGGTACAAATAAAGGTCTTTCAGGGCTGAGACTTTCTTATTTGATACAGTCTTCTTCCTGAGTCATCCTGTGGTTGTAGTGAGGGGAAGTGTTCAGTAGGATTTCCTTAAAGCACTGGATTTGAGATGGTGCTGATACCTGCTGTAGTTAGTGCTTGAGAGAAGGTTTTATTTTATTGTAGCAATAAATTAGACTAATGAATACAGCTTTCTGAAATTCAAAAATACAGTATTAATTGGTATTGGTAACAGTATAAATGTTCTGGATCTGTGCAAGTTGAGCAGTTTTCAATGAGATAAAATCCTAGCCTGAAACTAAGCAGTTGCACCATCTTTGTCAATTAGAATTGTTAGCATTTCCAGTACACAAGAGAAAAGGACTGTAAAGATCAAGTAAAAGTTTTGCTGTATGAACTGTTATGTTTCTAATAGGTGCTGCTGGGATGTGGGGTAAATGGTATATGAATAAAATGGATCAGATAAGTTTATTATATGATTAAACAGTATAGGCAGATGTATCTTTTTGGAAGATTTATTAATCTACTTCTTTAAAATTTTATTTTAAACAGGAGATGACAGGTGGAAATGAATCCTCTACTGCAGGACCAACATCTATGTCCTACTTAACTTGCCTGACTTACATTCTGGAAGAATGGACTGGTGTGGAGCATATTGGAGATTATCTGAGTTATGCATTCTACATTTTATGGTTGTTTTTTCCACTTGTAGTAGTCTTTGTACTTCCAGGAGTTATTGTCATTCTCTTCTACGTTTCCATTCTTTTACTTCATATTTATAAAAGGAAGAATGAATTAAAGGAAGCTTATTCCCATGATGTTTGGGTGGGTGCAAGAGAAATGTTGGCTACCCTATGGGATGGACATGGAAGAATATGGCACGGTAAGCAAGATCTGACATTTCATTTAAAACTTCTGAAGCTCTTATTCCTCGTTTAGCTTTCAAGATTATCAATATATGCCTGATTGTTGCTGCTGGTGCATGCCAGTTCAGGCCAGGGTTTTTTTTCTGTTTTATGAGTGACTGTCAGTGGTGCTTTGTGGACGCTGAGAAAGCTTCAGCAGAGAATTTCTTCAGCTCTCTGCAGCATTTTCTAAGAGTTCTGTCTTTCCCATGCAAGTAACTCAAAACAATGTTACCGTTTTGTAAACTTCTTGCAGCTGTGCCTTTGTTATAATTCTTTTAGGGAAATGTTTTGGAATAGGTGTTAAGTTAGAATTAACCAATGAACTTGGTAGGTGGCGAATCAGAGGTCCAACAGCCTCCTGACCTTCATGTAAGCTTCAAGCGAACTAAAAGATACAAACTGTTCTGTAAATTGATAATACACACATCGCTTCATTCCTCCTGAACTCTGGGCTCTGGGTCGTTATTCCTGGGCCGGCAGCAGCCACATCGCTTCAGAGAAAAAAAAGTGATTGAGACTTTTTTTGAATATAAATTTTTTATCTTATGCATTTATTCCTTTGAGGCTGTAAAATGAGATCTCTATTCTGGTTGAATATATGCACAATTTTTTAAAATTGCCTTTTTGTCCCATTTTTTGATTTTTCTAACAATTGCTGAATTTCCTCATTTGAAGAAGACCTGGAATGTGTGTTATGTTAAAAACTAGATCAATTGACTGTATCATTTCAGGGTCAATATATGAAGACTAAAAGTTAAATGCCAGTTCTCTGATAGCTAGTATGTCAGCCACCACATATAAGCATAATTTATTTGCACTTAACCAGTCTTACATAAAATGCCAAATGATGGCTAAAAGGAGCACTTAGTGTCAATTTACTCACTAGTTACTTCTTGAAATTAACTTTAGAGCCTGATATTGTTACAGAACCCTACTTTTTTATTTGTCTTTGTATTTTGAACAACTACTTTCTCTAATAGAATGTCAAAACTAAGGGCCCTGTTCCTTGTCCTTCTACTATTATTTCTTTATAAAGACAGATGTAATAAATGATTTGGCTTTTCTCTCTAAGGAAATCATAAGTCTCTTTCAGAGCCATTCAGTCTAGATGCAGCTAAAGAAGAAAGAGACACTTAAGAGCAATTTACATAAAGAATAAATCCTTCTTGAAAATCATCTCTATTTGTTCTCTAGTCAAAAGGAAGCGGGTTTTCAAGGCATTGATAACCAGATGGTGCAGCAGCTGTATCAGATAGGCTTTGTAAGACTAAGATGTAACTTTCAAATCTAGGAAAGTACACTACATCAAAATCAACAGCTACATCAAAAAGCTTAAAATGTTCACTTCACAATAAAAAGCTATTTACTTTTTTTTTTTTCCACAAGAAAATTATTTTTTTAAGGCCTTGGCTCTTTTAATCCTTAGTAACTTTTTCTTTTTGTAAGGTCTGACATTTTATTTGTGCAAGAAGATTCTTATCCGGTCCCTCATTGACAGCTGAGACTTTTTTCTGCCCTGCCAGCTGCTTCCCTCTTATCTATACACTTCTCTTGCTAAAGAATGAAATGTTTTCCAGTTAATTTTTTCCCCACTTGATTAATCAAGATATCATAAAAACTTTCGATCCTGAAATCTAACAGCATTAAAAAAAGAAAAAAGAAAAAAAAAGGAAAAACCAGCACCACAACCAAAAAGCCCCAAACCAACCCCCAAGCCCGGTGTGTGATACCTGTAACTTTACTTGTATTATGCCAATGCCAAATGTTTCATTGGCTGGCAAGTCACAGTTGGTGGTCCCGTGCCATGGGACTGATGATACACTTGCAATGTGTTGCAGCTCCACAGGTATACAAAGTAAAATATAGGGAGAAGAGCCGAGAGTGCCTTCACGATTAAATTAATGGGCTGTGAATTGCAGACTTGATTAACTTTGGAAGAAGTGACAGGATTTGGTTGGGGTTTTTTTTTTGGTTGGTTTTGGTTTTTTTACTTGTTTTATTTTAGTTTTTAAAAGATACTGGAACAGTACTACTGGGTAGTAACTGAATATGTTCTATACTGATCCATTTTGTGTTAATTAAATGTATTCCTGCACTGTAACTTGAATAGAAATGTGAGGTCAGTAAGTGTTTATGTATTTTTCAGCTAAGCATATAAAGTTCCAACTAGTTTGATGGAAAGCTGGAACAGGTATGACTTGGAGAGAAGTAGCAAAGATAAGCTTCATACCCTGGAGTAAAAGGAGACATGTAAATGGGTGCTGTCATGTCAAATCTTCTGAAACAGCCACTGGTGGCAATGAACTTTGAAAGGTTCATTCATTCAAGCTATAATAATAGCTTGAGATAGTTGTTTCACCACTCCAGTCCACTCCAGTCCTTATTTTGATTTTTCTTGAATGATTGATTCAAAGGATTTTGCAGCCTTGAAAACAGTGAAGTGAAAAAATAAGGATAAATTTTACAGTCCAAGATAGTGAGACTGAGTATTTTGTTTTAATGTTGGGTTTTTTTGCTCTTTCTCAAAGTGTGGTGCTATAAATGAAACTTGTATTCTTTGTGAAGCAGCTTGTATTTCCTGTAGATGCTGCAAGTTACCTCTTGACTTATTAGCAGCCATTTTGCTCTTACCACTTCTCACTTGATGTTGGTTTCAGTTTGCCAGCTTGCTGCACGTTAGTTTCTTTGGGGTAGAACTGTATAGAAATTTAACATCTGTTACACTTTTCACTCTTAACAGGTTATGAGCTTCATGGTGTCGAAAATATTCCTCCAGGACCGGGACTTGTTGTGTTTTATCATGGAGCTACTCCTGTTGACTACATCTATTTCTCAGCTAGACTTCATATAATGAAGAAGAGGCGCTGCAGTGTAGTAGCTGATCATTTTGTCTTTAGATTACCAGGTATCATACTTCATTATTGGAATCCTTATTTTAATTTGTGATAGTGTAATTAATGAAAATTACATTGCAGGAACACAGCTTTCAGAACAGATATTCAGACAAATTTAGTGAAAGTTTTGAATTAAAGCATGGTCTTTACAAACAAGAATGAGACTGTCCCATGCAAGGATGGGACATAGTCCTGTCTGGGCAACACCTTCCGATGACTCTAGAATGTTTAGAAACAAAGAGAAGGAGATCATAGGAGAAACAGTGTTCTCTGTATTCTGTATCATTAGGAAAGACTTCAATAAGATATTTCTTTTTTATTGATATAGGCAGAATGAGTGGTGTAAACTGATTAAGAATTAAACTGTTTGGAACAAATGCCCTATAAGTTAAGAATACTAATATGGAGAGACAATGTATTTTCTTATCCCACCCAACTCTTATCCAGTTGAGGATGGTGGGCAGTGGAACCTGTCCCCAGGAAGACTGTTTCAAGTAAAATCTTTTTTGGAGGAAAGCTAGAGAAGCATTCAACATGTCTGTGTGAAACATGAGGTGAAGCAGGTAGAAAATGAAAAATATGTTTAAGGCAAGATTTTGACTGGACAGCCTAATGAAATGCATTGCCAATTGGTGAAATTAATTATGTGAGTGGTTTGGTTTTTGTCTGTGACAAATACAGTAGTACCCACTTTCTTTCCCAAGTTTGGTTTGTGACTAAAGGCCTGACAATTCACAAAATTAATTACAAGGAGCATTCTGTAGTGTACTGGAGCTTTTAGTGGAACCAGCTCATATAAGAAAACTGTCTTTTTGTCGGTATAGATTTATTTCAGCCTTAGTCCCTGAAAAGAACTTTTTCATGCTGATCACAGTATGGCTTTGCCTCTACAACTGCTTTTGCCAACAGATTCATTTGTCAGTTGGTTATCAAATCTTTTGCATACAGATGACTAATATAACCTATTTTGTAATGCAGATTTGGCTTCTTACTGTATCTGTATAGGCACAGTTGTTTATCAAATGGAAGATGATGTTTTACTCCATTTCTGCTTTAAAATAAGGCTCTAAGTGTGAGTATATTGTTCAGTAGCATTGCAGAAACATCTCAGCGAATGGCTGGTCTTGAAGAACTGGGTTCAGCACTACAATATCTAGCTAACAGCTACAGGCCTTCCTCAGGGGTTGATACTGGGACCACTGCTGCTTGGTGTTTTTATAAAAACCCTGGATGAGGGGTTGGAGCATGCACAGGAAATCCACTGATGATACCAAACTGGGGGGAGCCATCGATACACAATTGGAGCTTATCTTCAGAGTGACTTCGTAGAAGTCAACTGGCAGAAATATTATGAAGTTGAGCAAATGTAGAGCTGTGCATCTGAGATGGAGCAATTCTGTGCAACAGTACTCTGCATAAAAGGGGGCTTTGCAGGAAAGGACTTACATTCAACTTGTTGTCCACTAGAATCTTGAGTCGGCAGTGTGCCCTTACAGCAGAGAAGATGAACTGCACGCTGAGCCTTTTTTAGCATGAATGTAGAGACTGAGTTGAGTGAAGAGGTTTTGTCCCTTGGCATGGCACCTGTGCAAGCACATCTCGCAATATGGTGTCCTGTTTTGGACACTGACACACTGGAGCGTGTTCAGTGGATGATGGGGGTCTGGAGCACACAGTGTATAAGGAGAGGCTGAGACAACTGGATTGGTTTGGTCTATACCAGATAAGGGTGGGGAGAACAGGGAGTCAGACTCTTCTCACAGGTGCACAGCGATAGAATGAGAAGCAACAGAGACAAGTTGCAACACAGGTAATTTTGATTAGACATGTGGAAAGGTATTTTACCATGAGAGTGATCAGATACCTGAATAGATTGCTTAGACAAGTTGGGGAATCTCCATCCCTGCAGACTTTCAAAACTCCACTGGGTGAGGCTCTGAATAGCCTGATCTAGTTGGACCCGCTTTGAGTGGGAGGCTGGACTAGATGACCTCCAGAGCTTCCTTCTAATCTACATAATTCTCTGGTTCTGTGAAGGAATTAAGGCTGTTCAGGGAGACAAGGCCAAAGAGCCCAGAAAATGTTCCAGATTTTTTCAAAATAAGCACAGTAACCTATGACTGGCAACTCAACTAGATGCTGCTTCTCTTGTGAATCAAACCAGAAAGACTACGTAATTTTATCCTAATGCTAAGGCTGTCTGATCTTGATTAAGTGTTTAGATTAAATTGGATGCCTTTTCAGAAGATGTTTTAACTAAAAGTTATTATGCTCAATGCAGGGGAAATGGGAAGGGGTGGCAGTGCATTTGGAGAGTCTATTAGACACACATTAATGTATCAGAATTGTCAGTATTAAATATGCTCTTGTTCCTTGCATTTTGGAGGAGGAGGATATGAAATATGGTCATTTGAATTCTTGTTTTCCTTCTTTTATAACTAGAGATCAGCCACAGGGAAAAGTAACCTCAATACTCCAGGCTTCTGGTTCCTTTAGACTCTTAGCTGTGTAGTGCTCAGAAATACATTGACTTCCCTAAATTTAGGAGAAAGCCTTTTCCCAAGGCATTCAGAGAGGACTGAGATTTCAGTTGTGTTCTTCTGCATCACCATCTGCCATAGTATGGGCCATTTTTGCTTCCTAAAGTCATCTGGGAGCCCTCTTTAAAAGGTTGCCTGCTATTTTACGTAACTAAGACAATCCCTTTCCTGTAATGTTCCAGAGGAAAGGTGCTTTGGCTTTTTGTCTGTTACATGCACAAGGTGTTGCAAAGTATCTTGTGGACTAGATGTTCTGCAGATGTGCATGTGTGATTACCTACAGCTGTGGAAGGTTGGGTTCAAGAGTCTAAATGGTTCCTCTCTGTCTGGGGTCCTAAAGGTCAGCCAGGGGAAAGTGATGACATCCTTGCCATCCTGCTGCTTGGTAGCTGACAGCCCTGATGTTAGAGTCACTGGGGCCAAGATAGAGAAATGTACATAGTGCACAAGTTGAGAACAGTGTTCCATGCATTACTGGGTTCTCTCCAAAGGGTTTTCAAATGTTTTTGCCAACACAGTCTTGTGGAAAATAGGAGAAGAGTATATTGGGGCAAAGGGCAGAGTTCAGACTGAACTGTGGAATAAAATTAAGTTTGAACTTCTTGGTGTCTGGAAGAATTAGCATGTTCTGCATGGCTGAAAAGTTGTGTTTAGATAATTTTGAGAGTTTTTTTGTTGTTTAAAATAGAAAAAAACAGATTTTTGGTCACTTTCATGCAGTGCTACCTGGTACTACCCCAGTGTTTCTTCTAACTTCGTGATGACCTTTGCCTTGGACACAGGTACCCTGGCTGTCCTTTCAGGGCCACTGTGTCAGAATCTGTCTCTCAGCTGCTTTAAGGAACCAGATTCTTCTTTGGTACTGAAGCAGAGCTATTGATAGTAATGTGTGATCTGCTGGCAAGGCTATGAAGCACAGCTCAGAATATAAAGTTGATACTAAAATTCAAGGTGGGGAAATACAGCTGAGAAATTTTGTGACGACTTGAAACTTCCTCGCACAACTATTCTGTAGTACAGTTTTTTGTCTGTATTCTGTAAATATTCTGGGGCTTTTTTACTGATAACTGGACTGGACAAACTCATGGCATTGCTTTGTCACACACACCCTTCCTCCTGCCCCTTCCCCAGAGTATCCAATGCAGAAAGGAACGGTGTTGTCACAGTCTCTGCTTCCTTGGGGTCCCTTTTCATGACTGTTTTGTCTGTCTCCTGAGCTCACTGACAGAAAGGACTTAGAGACAGGCAGCTTTTTACCACCAGGTACATTCCAGAGAGATTTAATTAGTTTGGGAATGTAAAGCATTGTAGAAATCAGCTATTGAAAATCCTACACAAAGAGCACCTGAAATAAATGAATTTCCATTAGGTAAATTCTATTTCAGGTGTTCCTTCATGCAAATGCTACTAGATGAAGACTGAGTGTCATCAGCAGTGTGTGAGGTAGGCACAGCAAAATACGAGACAGGTGTAAGGCAGCTTGTGTCCTGTTGCCATGTGCACGGACAGATCCTGATAGGGTATAGAGATGGGTTGGGAGTAATTGTACTCACACCAGCTACAAAGACTAGTTAGAGATCAGAGTTAAGAATAAATTAATAATGTGTTGCCTCATGCTTTTCTTCCCAAGCCCTTAGTTTATGCAAGCTGTAAGATAAGACAGATCTCTGTCTTCTTAACTATATTTGGACTCTGCTTTAGCATGTGTATGTAACAAATGTGTGCTTATAGTCATAGCTATTCATTTGTTATAGAGAGGCAAACTCGACTAGATCAGTTCTTTGTCCTTGTCTATGGCTGATAAGGTTGCTGCAGTGTGAAACTTCAAGAAAGAGAAGTAATGTTTCCCTTACTGCTCAGACATCCAAAGTTACCATTTTGGTATGTACTACTCATAAATACTGTATAAATTTAAAATTTATTGAACCAACTGAACTGGACTTATTTCCTGCAAACAGAGGTTTATGCTAGGTATGTCCTTTCACAACAGACTTGTTGTCTGAATTGATCAGATATGTTCGTTTTTGATGCTTGTAGCAAATTTTGGTGTTCTGCTGTTTCTTGAAGAGTATGGTCAGAATGATATGTCAGATTCAAGGTGATATGAGGAGTTTATGTAACCTTAGCTTAAAAACTTCAGTTACAGTATTAACAGAAGGTGAGTGTACCCAACTGAGGCTCACCAGATTCCTCTTTGTATGAAATGCCATCCAGGTACTCAGACTGAACCAGAGTCAATTGCTGCAGTGATTTGTAATGCAGAGAAATGATGCATTTTCTTTTTCATTCTCCTTCTTATGCACAACTGCTCTTTGCCCAAGTTCACAAAACAAAACCACAACAATTTCCTGGTATTGCTTCTTGTTGCTCTTTATTTGGACTATGCTGTGTTTGAACAGTAGAGCTTGAGCAAGGAGCCAGTGCCCTTGACTCAACTCCTTTGAAGGGACACCTGAAAGATGTCACAGAGTGCTTAACAGTTCTTTTTCAGTTTAGTCCTGATTGTGGGGTAACACCTGACTTTACTATAACAAAAAGCCACTGAAATCCCTAAATCTTCAACTTTGCAGACCAAAATATGTAAGCTGGACTTAATGCTTCATTCCTTCTTGGGGACTTGGGGCCACAGCTTATTAGTAAGTAAGTTTTAGCCATAGTGTTCTGTGCTGGGAGTCTGTACTCAATGGTAGTATGAATTAACATTTTCTGAATTAATATTATCTTACCCTGCAGGTTTTAAAATACTACTTGATGTAGTAGGAATTATACATGGACCAAAAGAAGCTTGTGTCAGAACTCTGAAGAAGGGCCATCTGTTGGCCATTGCCCCAGGTGGAGTTCGGGAAGCACTCTTTAGTGATGAAATGTATACTATTGTGTGGAGTAATCGGAAGGGCTTTGCTCAAGTGGCCATTGATGCAAAAGTGGTAAGTTTGACACATCATGGAAGAGAAGGAAGAATGCTGTTATTAGTACTTTCTTCCAGAGAAAGCCGTTTTGATTATCA
The DNA here is from genome assembly GCA_013397915.1 of Daphoenositta chrysoptera. Classification (NCBI taxonomy): domain Eukaryota; kingdom Metazoa; phylum Chordata; class Aves; order Passeriformes; genus Daphoenositta; species Daphoenositta chrysoptera. The sequence continues at coordinate 312,857 of VZRO01002278.1, forward strand.
TATATTTGATGTTAGTTTTCTGACTGTCATGAGTATGGTCTAATTGCTCTAGTAACTACATTTCAAGACTCTTTTTGTTGCTTTTGATAGATAAGGCTTTAGAGTCAGCTAAGAATAGTGTGGTTAGGAAATCCAGAGTTTAAAAGAAAGGGAGACAAAATAGAGGATGGTTTCTCCATATCAAGCATGTGCTGTTTTACACATGCCTGGTTAGTATTGTGATGGCTTAGCCCTCCCTGCCCAGCGTGGTTGGGAAACAACCCTACATATCAGAGTCACAGAATGTGGAAGGGTCCATCAGGATCACGGAGGCCAACTCAATGTTGCTGTTTCTTCTGTCACTGAAGTGTGGTGTGACCCAGCAGGGTATAGACTCACTGGCATTACCTACTGTATTGGCATTTTATGGTAGTGAGGGATGTCCAGGGCATCCAGCAGCAAGAGGTGCTGGTCACTGGTGTGAACTCTCTTCAGTTCTAATGTACAGCATTGGGCTTGGTCAGCAGGCATGTAGTTATTCATGGGGGACCAACTGTTAAGGCACAACAGTGTGTGATATGTTTGAATTGTAGCTATTTTAGTAATCATTTCAGAGTCCCTCTCATTCTATATTTGTACTTGAAAGATATGTGCATATGTCCATAGGTCTGCATATACCTAATTTAAAAGCAAGTCTCACACCAGGAGTTTTATATTTAGGTACTGTCAAAGAGAGACTAGTTAAATCTCTGGGTTTTATACAGAAATAGAACACTTTTGAGACTCATGTGTGCATCAGTTTTCTCACAAGGAAAATAACACTGCTTAAACAGGTATTTTCAACTGGTTTAGATTTTACTAATGTATTGTAATAGCATGTGAAAGGCCATACTTGAGATTCAACTATGATTGTACTAGTTACATTTATTTTATTGGATGTGTGTTTGGTTCCCTTTATGCACTCACAAGGGTCTTGTAGCTTCATCCCCCTGAAAACACCCCTGAGAGACACAGTAAAATAGGAAGAGTGTCAGAGGCAGGCTGAAAGTGGGAAAAACATCTTTATTTAGATTAAAGATGAACTTTTAAGTCACCTTGAATCATAAACAGAACTCCTCATGGAAAGAAGAATGTGTCTGAGACATCACAAAAATGTGTCTAAAACTGGGACCTTCAGCTTGTTGAAGCTGTCTCATTTCAGCAGGTTTTTTTGCCAGAATTTCTGTCATATAAAAAAAATATTTCTACCTCTATGTCAAAAATAAGATGTTCCAAATAAGATTGTTCTAGAATAAAGATATTCAGTTTAGGCAGCTGCACTTTTTTTTTCTCTGTAGCTATTTACAGACTTTTTTTTTTCTCTCAAAAAAACCCCAACTTGATGCATGTCTGAAAAGTTACATGTGCTAACTCATCTTGCTTGTCTTTAAAAAGTTTAAAAGAATTCGAGTATATGAAAATCCCATGCAGAGTTCTGTATTTCTGATGATGCTGTGTATGGTGGGTACATACTATAAAATGATATTGAAAAACTTTATATAGCAGCTGACCCCCTCACAGTTCTTGTAAATCTTGACAGCTGTTTGCAGTTTCAAAAACAGCAATAAAAACTTGAAATATTCAAGACCATTTCAAGTACTTATCAGCAGAAATAAGTCATGGACATATATTGAATATGACACATCAAGTGTGAAGCAATACCATCAGCATAGCAGAGAGGATTCAGACAAGTTTAGTGTCCCAATCCTGTGAATTCTTCCCTTTGAGCATAACTACAAATTAGGTAAGAGGTTTAAGCACTGAAGTCATGACTATGCAAACACTGCTAGATGGGGGGAGGGACACCTAAATGCTCCATAGGTTCTGAAATTCTGGACTGCTCTAAGAAAATAGACTTGCTGAAACAGTGGCTCACTGAAATCATGTAGTATTCTCCAGTTTGAAACCTCATGGCAGAAGGTCACAGAAGAACTTCAGAATACTTGTTTTCCTCTCTATAGATCCTTGTCTGAGAAACACTTCTGAAATTAATTTGCTTGTTGAATTTAAGTGAGGTAGAAGTTTTTTAGATAGTGCTATCTTCCTTAAATTCTTAATTATTTTTTTTCCCTCCTAGCCCATCATTCCTATGTTTACACAAAATGTTCGAGAAGGCTTTAGGACATTAGGAGGAATAAGTAAGATATTTTCTATTTTTTTTGTAGTTTATTTTTCCATATGTGTTTAGCCTATCTTTGTAGAAATAATCCTCATATAAGTTTGAGATTTAACACAGCCTTGTTTCTCAACATTTGCTCTCTGGTAGAGTTCAGAGGTGTTATCAGGATTTAATATCAGTATTAGATGTGGTATTGGCTCATCTAAGTTATTTTCCACATAACAGTATTCTTTTACAAAAGCAGTAGAAGAAAGAAAAAAGGCAGGAAAATTTAAAGCACTTTTTTCTCTGCTTTTATCTGCTAGGCCAACCCTAGGTTTTCTGCTGTCTGTTAAGAAGCAAGGCAAACAGGTTTGCAACTGACACATAATTCCTTTAAATGTCCTCCTAAAGCTCTGTTTTTATGGCTCTAACTGCACTTAAAGTTTGAATGGTTTGAACTACATTTAATCTATAGCTGCTTTTCTATTCTGCACTAGACCTGTGGTTCCTCACAAAACCTTGCATTTGGCAGCTCTCCTTCCTTATCTCTATGGAACTTGCAGCCAGAACATGAATAGATGGCTCTTTGTCTGAAGGGTCCATCTCTGGGATGATTAGATGCCCACATCTCTGCTCATTTGCTAGTGTTAAACTCCCTCTTTGTTACATTCTCTTAGTTACTATCTAGCAGAGGGGCCTGAACGAGTCTCCTCCACACCGCGTGTTCTGCCTCAAGAATGGCATCATCACCTTCATCAGAGGGCTGCAGGGCAACACAGCTCAGTTTCTCTCCCCCTCAATTTGAGCTGTATACTGCATGGAGAAAGCCAAGGCATCAGATGCAGAAGCTAGAATAATTCACACTTTTTCCATGTTGTACAAAAATAAACAGCAGTTAATTGTTGCTGTGTTCAGGAGAATCCCAAGCAGAAGAAATTGAAGCCAAAATCATTTATGCTACTTGCAGTCAACAGCAGAGTTGCTAGAGGAATGTAACACTCTTGATCGCTGGAGGGGTTACTCCAGTTTCAGTAGTTTTGTCTTTGTTTTTATAGGTTGTGTACAGAAAATTCCACATCTTGATCAGTAATGATTTTCTTATGCCAACACCCCAGTTAATGGAATTTCATGAAACTGAGAAAGATAATATTAACACACATTTTTCAAAGGATCTCATCTGGGTACATTTGGGATAAACGCTTAGAAGGTGGCATGTGGGGAAGAATGTGTCCTCTTAAAGCTGATTGAAATATCTGTTTTTTCTCTCTTTTTATATTGTTTAACTGCAACCAGTGTGTGATCTGAAAGAGCAATTCAGTATGTTAGCATGACTGACTTTTAGGCAGATAAGGCTATTTCTAATCCTCTGGACCTCAGTGGGACTGAGCAGTGCAGCCTTCCAATACTAGTTTCTAATGCTAACCTGTCAAATGAGCTGAACCTGTAACCTGTATTCCATAGCATTCCCTTCTTCTCCAGAGAGGCAGCTATTGAATTTTTCTCCTCGTCTTCCTTTTCGTTTCAGCTACTCTTTGGAGGAAAGATTTCACACCAAGTTAGGGTAGAAACAAGTCTGATATTATCACTAATGCAGCTTTTAGGAAATGAAAGTCAAGGTAGGATAGCACTTGAGATGACACATTATTTGAGAGTCTGGGCTGGGGGCTAGGTTACTTTACAAGCCAGTTTCAATGTTAAGACATACTGGGAAAAAAACTTCACAGAATAATCTGACTCTCTCTTTCTCTCTCTCTCTCTTCCCTCCTTTACCCTCTCCCACTCCCCTTCTCCCTTCCCTTCCCCACCCTTCTTTCTCCTGCTTTCTGCTACATTTTTTCACATTAGAAATACTTAGGTCACTATATGAGCGTATTAGATTGCCGGTAGTTCCCCTGTACGGGGGGTTTCCAGTCAAACTACGTACATTTATTGGAGAACCCATTCCATATGAACCAAATATGACTGCTGAGGAACTAGCTGAGAAGGTAAGATAGATACCTATATGCATATATTTTAAATATTGAATGTTCTGATAAAAACCACTGCAATGGTCTTGTCAAGGGATTTCTGTCTAGAAGCCAATTATAGAAATTGATGGAATCATGGTAAGGTTTATACTTGCCTAACTCTGAATGTCCCTCTTAAATGCTGTCCTTCTATTACTACATCTTGCAGATGTTCTAGGTCTTTTAAAGTTAATTGCATCCTATATTTGCTTTGAGAAGCAACTTGCTTTAAAGACTGAAGAAGTTCAGTCAGATAAGACAGCTCTGGGTTGATAGAGAGAAGCACTTCACCCAAGAGGAAGTGTTCTGCTTCCTCGTGTTTTCAGAAAGATACTAAGGAAGCCTTTCAAACATAGCAAATCTATGTTCAAAACTGTTGGAATTACATACAATTAAAAAAAAGTAAATAATTTCACTGCTTTGTATAGTGTGTTTCTATTTAGTCCAGCTTCTAACCCAAGAATTTAACTTCTAAATGTTCCTCTAATTCAGATTTAGATGCCTTATAGAAAGGATTTTCAGGTCCTCGTGTTCATTCACTTTATTAATAGATTTCACAGTGCAAAGACATAAACCAGTTAAGAGGTGGAGCAGTGAGACAGAGTGGGCTGAAATAGGTATTTTTGAAAACTCCACAGATGGTCACTTATAATATTCCAAAAACTTCACTTCAGAGAGATACTTTTCTTGACCATGCAGGTGTCAGTTCAGTTGTCTCTCCTCATCTGTTTGGCCTATTATTAGGTCTCTGCAAAAATACTTAAAATGTTTATCTGCAATATCTTAGGCCCTAGTTATGGAAAACTGGTTGGTTGTTTTGTGGGTTCATTCTGACAGGACTTCAGAACTGCTGGCTTGCAGCAGAGAATGTGTTTAAATTACTTTCAAACGTGCATTGGCACCTTACATTTGTGCCAACCTTGATTTACTTCTGACTTAAGTTCAGATTCTGCTAGAGAAGGCCTCTAGAATGTGAATTCCCTAGAATCCTAGTTAGTTAGTGATTTTAAAGTTGTCTCTCATGTTTCAGGCTATGGCACTTGTATGCATTTTCCCATTATATATAGAAAAAACATTAAAGTCAAAATTTTTACCTAATACAAATTTTAGATCTGTAGAGTCACTTAGGACCAGATGTATAAAGTCCTTCTCCAAGGACTTGACAGTTGATCACTTACTTCATACAAAGAGTGGGGGCTTGTACCAACAGTGGGAGCTTGTACCAACAAGCAACATTCTACCAACATCTGCCCTTGCTGAACTCTGGTGTACACAGGCAAACAATTCTCTGTTCTTCTGTTTCTGGCCTTAAAAATTCACTAGCCTGTGCCTGTCGAAGCAGAATAGGAAGATTATGGTGTGTTCTCACCACAGCTTTTGCATGTTGCCCTGCTTTTGAATGTTCCCTGTAGAGCTTTTATACACTAAGAGTAACTGCTGTGCACTCCTCGGCCTGTTTGTTTTTTGAGTGAAAGTGAAGGCTGCTGTCACATGCAGCTAAGTGGCCTGAGCATGTGTTACAGGACCAGTTCCTTCAGGGGACTTGGATCCAGAGGGCGTTACTTTGTACAAGGCAAACGTGCTGAGACACAATGGTGTTTCCAGTGCTGCTTCTGAGCATGTGTAGAAGCAGAGTTGATGCCCACTGGAAGAGTGTTACCGATGCAAACCTGGGCACAGGCAGGAGTTTGAGCTGCAGTACATCATGCAGGTGCTTGACATGCTTTACAGACCTAGGTCTCTTCATGAGTTTAGTCTATTGTCATTTGACTTTTGTGTATCACTAATAGAGCTTGTGAACACAGCTACCAGAGATAAGAGATACTAGTTTATTGGTCTGTTTCATGGCAATGTTGCCAAAATTATATCCTTTGGGCTTAAATATGGAAGTACAGTATTTTGAACTTACAGTAGTTGTGTGGTATTTGAAAGGATGAAAAAGAGCCTAGAAATTGTGTTATTATATGAGTAGTATTAAGTTGAGTTTTTCTGACCAAAACCTTTTCTCTTTCCCTACAGACAAAAGCAGCAATCCAAGTTCTCATAGAAAAACATCAGAAAATACCAGGAAATATATTTAGGGCTTTAATGGAACGATTTCAAACACAAAAGAAAGAAGATTAAGGTTTTCTGAACTTAAACTTCTACAACTACTATTTAGTTATAATATTCTTAAAGTCACATTTGTAAATTATTCATTCTTCTAACAATAGGTTTTAAATACTGTCCTAATGATACTGCTGTATAATTTAAGATAGAAATCACTTGCCCTTGCCCTTTCCCCTGTCCAGTGTCAAACTCAGGAAGCCAGACTTCAAGTCATTCATAATGGGGCAAAGTTTAATTTTTGATAAATGCATTCCTACCTTGGAAGTGTCTAGATTGTTGATTTTGGGTTTGTTTTGGTTTTTGTTTTCCAAATAACACTGCAAGCCTTTATGTATTTGTCTGTCTTCCTTTTGGTCTGTCATTGTCTCCCATCCCCACCATGATGGATCTCTAACCTGAATATCAAACCCTCTGCAGAGCTGGACTCTTACTGTCTTGACCCTCATCACTGTAAGGAGGTTTTGTGGGCCAGATTAATGCCAACTCGTATGAAAACTTTCCTGAGATTGTTACTCTCACACTGCTGGGAAGCATTCCACCGCCCTTGGCCTGCAGAACCTCTAGCAATGCCTGCAAAACCTCTGTTGCAATGTGTTTAGTTTTGCTGGGTGAGCTCAGAAGGGGTTCAGAGGAGAGAAAATTGATCAGAGAACAACAGCGATCCAAGGAAGTTTGTTGTGGAAACACTCGGATGCTGTGAATGAGAACCCTACAACACAACTGCTATTCCAAGCCAAGCCACATTGGGTATCTGCCCTTGAGTAGACACTTGTCCCATTTATTTCTCAGTGAATCTACAAATTCTGTTTTGAAACAATGAGCCAAGCGTTCAAACATCAAGAGGTAGAGAGTACTGCTCAATAAAATGAACTCAAAAAGCTTTATTTTGGTGGAAAGGGAAAATTGTTACAAACACTCTAAAAGCAGTAGTTCTTTTGAAAAAGAGGATAGACATTCCCAAATACCCTTTAGATCTAGTACGTGGGTAAATTGTTAAATATACATATTCTTCAAACAGTTATTTATGTAAGTTAAATAATGAAGGAGAGGGAAGTTGTGTGTACTTTCCTTCAGTGAAAACAATTGAATCAACAAGAGAGAGTTACAAGATTGGACTTTTGTGCACTTACAGCAAATTATATTTTTTCTTAGCTAAAGCCTATGGTTTTATTGTCCAAATAGGAAATAGCTGAAATATTTCTTTTGATTTTCAGGAATTTAAATCTACAGTTCTTAAATAACATCTGGAAACTTTCTAGTTTTGGGATGAGGACAAATTCCTTCAGAAAAGACAGCAGAGGTTTTTGCTATATGACATGGTCTCCTTTCAATATTGTTGGGGTTTGACATTTTCTTAAAAAAAAATACACCCCCTAAAAAAACTCCAACAAATAACCAACTTTTGAAGGAGCAGTTGTATTCAATATACTATTCATTCCTCTCACCTCTTTAAGCACATACTTTGCCTTATGCTCTTTTAAATGTATAAGTGACATTGCATAAGTGCATGTGGATGATGCCCTATGTTAGAAAAATATTACTTTATGGGAAATTGTCTATCGATTGTGGTTTACCAGAAGCAAAAGGCTTACTTATTTTATGATATTATTTTATCCCAAAACCATTTTATGTAGTGTTAAATTTTTTAAAGCTTTGGGAAGAATCATGTTATATAAAAGCAAATGCCCATTCTGAAGTTTTTAAAATTACTTGAATTTTACTTAAAGGCAAGATTGTGTTCTTTTTAATTTATTGGAATGTGTTTCAAAAATACTATGTTAACACAGCATGTCATTAAAAGTGATAATGCTGAATTCCTGCATTGAAGTATAACTTAAGTATGACTTTTTTTACTGTCCATCTTGAGGAAAATGTACATCAGTCTATGTTGTGAACATCTCAAAGGCAGCTGAACACATTTAATGTTGAGATTGCATATATGTAAAAGAGAACTGAATCTAAAAGGTTCTGTTAGACACAAATGGACATTGTTATCAGAGATTTTGTAAAATTTATTTTATTAGGTATGGGGGCTGTTTGCTGCAGTTTTGTCCCTTTAAGTATTGAAAGATCAGTATAAAAAATGAAGGGCAGTATTGGTACTCTCTAAGTGTTGATATTTGTATAGGCCTTTCATATTTATTTCTATATATTAAAAATCTCTAGAAGACACCTTTCGAATAAAATTGACAACTGGAACAGACTTCTGAAGTTTTGTGTTGTGTTTGAGCTAAATGGAATGAGACATGGCCTGTCCTGCTGAACTTTGAGTGGTTTTGAGCAGCATGTCCTACCCCTGAGAAGCCCTCCCTGTCTTGCACGGTCTGAATAGGGATGGAAGGAACAAAACCCCAGAAGGAATGAAAGAAAGGAAAAATAATTCAGACAACAGTGGAATAAAGGACAAAAGTCACATAAACAATAGGGTCTGAGTTTTAATAGTTGCAAGTCAGTGCTGCAGAAGGCCTTTACAAGCTCTGCAGTACCACTTCGGTTAAAAGTTCTGCAACAGAAAATAGGCCGTAAATACTGACTAGTAAGGTTTATTTGTACATATTTGGGGTGTGAATGATTGCCTACTTTTTTTTATTGAAAAAGAGGCAGACATGGATAGAGACTCTCACAAGTAAGGTTATAGACCAGGCATCTTTTTAGCTGATTTGGTTTACTGTGCATCAAGCAGAAGTATTCAAAGGGATTTTTAGCAGGGTTAGACTAGACCACTGATTGTCTGGTTAGCCTTTAGACACGCTGAAGCCATTACATGTTTCCCCATGTGAGTAGCATAAGCAGGATATGTATTTTTAGGTTGTTTGGAAGTAGACCAACTGCTGTACTGACAGGTATTCATCATTATCTCTCAGTAAGACCCAAATCTCCTACTGGCCAATTTACTGTCCTGTTGTGTAATAGCAGAGCTCAGTCTGAACATCTATTATTAGGATGCTTTCACATGAAATTAATCTCTGCAAATGCAAGGTAGAGCAGTTAATCAGCACTGTCAACACAACTGTGTGGCTCATCCGGTGTGGGGTTTGCTGTACAAGTATAGCATTATGTTGCTTCATCCTATTATTCTGTGGAGAAGATAGAGCTATGATGACAATGTGTTAGCTCTACAGTGCTTAATCCCTATTAAACCCATCATAGACACCAGGATGCTTTTTTTGGTGTTATTTTTGCATCAAAAAATTACAATACCAAAAAGTAAATGTGGAAGTGCTACATGAACATAGTAGCACTGAAAATACATGTTAGGCAAGATCTTTCTTCAAAACGTGTCTGCTAAAACTTCAAGACCCAGTCTGATGACACTTTTCTATTTTCTTCACTTTTTTTTTTTTTTAACTCAGGACTAGTCAAAAGAAATGATAGTCTCAAAGTTGCGAAGATGATCAGAGGGCTGGGGTACCTCTCATATGAAGGCAGGCTGAGAAAGTTGGGGTTGTTCAGCCTGGAGAAGAGAAGGCTCCAGAGGAGCATTGGAGCACCTTCCAGTACCTGAAGAGGGGTACGAGAAAGATGGAGAGTGTCAGGAATGGATTTTGTGAATTTAGTTCAGCTCCTGTCTTTGCCCAGGCCTATGGCAGCAGGCAGGAGGTGTATTGAAGTGATCAGCACCCCAAAAATCCACTCTGTCCACAAGTTCTTTAATAATGGCTGATTCAGTCTATTATGAAATTAATTATTTATTAATAGACAAGAAAACTAACAGACAAGACTTAAAACAGACCATCACTACACAGGGATAAAACAAAAAGAAATACTACTAGTAGATTGACATACAGTGCACGATACTGGTACCTTTCAGTTACAGCTAG
>VZRO01002278.1:323122-378791 GCA_013397915.1 Daphoenositta chrysoptera
CGGGGGCCGGGGGGGTGGGAATGTCCTGCCACAGAGAGGGACTTTTGACAAGGCCATGTAGTGACAGGACAAAGGGGAATTGCTTTAAACCAAAGAGAGTAGGAAGAAATGTTAGGAAGAAATTCTTTACTTTGACAGTGGTGAGGTACTGAAACAGGTTGCCTAAAAAAGTTGTGGATGCCTCATCCCTGGAAGTGTTCAAGGCCAGGTTGGGTGGGGCTTTGAGCAACCTGGTCTAGTGGAAGGTGTCTCTGCCCATGACAAGGGGATTGGAACTGGATGATCTTTAAGGTCCTTTTCCAACCCAAACCATTCTATGATTCCACAATACTTTTCTCATTATGTTTTTTTTGCAGTATTTTCTTGTCTGCTTTTTTTAAATGTAATTTTGTGTTGCACAGACGGTTGCAGATTTGCCACTTGTAGCCTTGAATTTTGTGACAGCATACATCACATGCATACCATATGTTGCTTCCTGAAACATTTAAAAATGGTTAGAATTACCTCTTTATGTCAGAAAATTGGTCAGAAAGATGTAACAAACTCTTGAATTGTAGGGAGCATTTTCTTGAAACCTGAAGTGTTCGCTAATACTTCTTGCTTTTGCCTGTGCGTGAAACATTACAAGGTGAGATGCCATTTGGAATTAACATCAGGCTGCATACATAAAGCAGAGCCAATATTTTATCCCCCCACGTGGAGCTGAGTCAGCTGTTGCAGAGCAGTTCCCGTTCCTCTGGGCCTTGCAGCCATCACAGGAGAAAGGCCACCGCTCCTTGCTGTCCGTACCAGTTACTGTAATGAGCGAATGCAGCACAGCTCATCACATCACCTTTGGCTCTTGCTTTCTCGCTAAAACCATGCTCTGGAAACATGAGATGCCGAAGTTCTAACAAAACATGTATTATTCAGGGAAGATCTTCAAAGTTTAAAAAAATAGGAGTCAAGAAATTGAACAGTTTTTACCTAATTCATTTTAATGAGAAACAGAATGTGCCAAACATCAGGGAGGGTAGGAATGTACAATTTTGTGTCATCTTTACATGGAATTTGTGGCAGATGAATTGGGATGCAGATGGGGCTAATCTTCAAATATTCCAGATGGGTTTGCTTTTCTGTTTCTTTCAGTAGTGTTTTCTCAGATCTACACTTTGCCCAGAGCAACTTATTTTTCTTTCAGTTACTTCTTAAGCAGGAACAGAAATGGAGACCCCAATGAACATTTGTTAGTTCCCCTTTACAGAATCACAGAATCAATTAGGTTGGAATAGATCTTTGAGTCCAACCTATGACCCAACAGCACCGTGTTCAACCAGACCAAGGCACTGAGTGCCACATCCAGTCTTTCCTTAAACACCTCCAGGGATGGTGACTCCACCACATCCCTGGGCAGCCCATTCCAATGTCTAATCACCCTTTCCATGAAGAAATTCTCCCTAATGTCCAACCTAAACCTCCTCGATCTATTTGAAATCTGCCATAGGTACCTAGAAACATTTCTGAGCTCTTATTTCTGTAATGGAGTTGCCAGCTCTCCAGACACTTCTTTAATGATCGGATTTCTCCCTACCGTATGAAAAACACTCTCCTGACAGATCCACTGAAACCTTTGAATCTTCCTGTCCATTTAGAAATTTTCTTTTACTTATTATGCAGTGGATTAATTTTCTTAACTAGTGGGCACATCATTTGCAGGCTTGCTTGGTTAATGTTTTTTACCATAGATTTCTACTTTCCAGATAGAAATTTTGGTATTTGATCTGGCTTTGTGAGAACAAGCTTGAGCGAAAAGGCTGACTGCACCTTGGCTCAGTCTCTGAAGGCATTAATGAAAATATAAACCAAGTCTCACAGCTGAAGCAAGCACACTCAAACCCAAAACTAGTTTTGGAATCCTAATTCTGGGCAATCCTGAGTCACATTTATGGAAACAAAACTTCCTGACTCTTTTTTCTCCTTGCAAAACCTGACACCAGCACAGAAGCATAGCAGCTTTGATGGCATTTCCAGGACCAAAGTTGCTCTCTGAGTTGAGCACTGTTGGGGACACTTATCCTGGAGGAGCAGGCTCAGGAGAAGACCTCAGCAGCCCTCAGGGCCTGTTTGGAGCAAAGTGTAACTCAGTAGTATGTAGTGGAAGATATCTAGTAGTCAATGCTGTATTAGACTTGCTCATCAGGTATTCTCACCTCCATGCTTGTGGTTTCCTCTCGAAAGCAAGCTAGTAGTCATGCTTGCAACCCAATTCCCCTCTCTGCCACTTGTCTTGGTCCAAAATCTTTCCTGCAGCCATCCCCTGTGATGATACCCAGGGTCTTTAGGACAAGGCTTAAATCGCAGTAAAGCTTTGCCTTTGGAGGGGGTTGAAGCAAGCTGGAGTGCCTGTGGCTCCCCTGGCCCGGGGCAGTGCGTGGTGCGGTGCTGCACTGGGCGGCCTTTGCAGAGCCATCAGAGGAGGAGGCAGCAGCCTGGCTGACCCAGCCACCCTCTTTCCAGTGCTTCATGTGCCCTGGAATACCTTGTTCAGGTTCAGCCAGGGCTGGCTCAGGGCTGGACACACAGGCACAGGAAGTTACAGCTGAGGAGCTGAGGTGGTTAAGCTCAGGTCTCTGTGCACATCCCACCATCTCCTTAAGATCCCCATAGAGAGCAAACTTGATAAGGGAAGGCTGCTTGTCCTAACAGGAGAGGAAGCTTTGTATAAAGAACTTCTGGTATTTTTCTGTCATCCTACATTTTGTATGCACAAATACTATTTCTTGGAGGCAATTAGCTTTCTGCATAGCAGCTGTAATAAATGAACCAACAGACACTTATACTGGGTGATTTATTCCACCCTTCTGCTGCGGCAAAGGGTCTGAAGTTGTGCTGAAACCACATTTAAGTTGTTTTGGTTACTCCATGCCCAGTGCTTCATTTGCAAAGCTCTCCTTGTGAGCCAGTGGATGCACAGTTTGTCAGGCATTTAAATTTGGAGGATGGCTTTTGTTGCTGTCTGCAGCAAGGTGAGTCAGAAGAGCCTGGCATGTGGGCAGCTAAACACCCACCAGGGCCCAAAAACACACTTCAAAAAATTATGAGAGTAGAGAGCTGACCTAAAAAGGCAGCCAGAAAAGCTAAACTGTTGGAGGCATCAATCCATCTTTAGTTTCTTAACTCATAACTTCTTACTTTAATGGCTACAGGACCAGATACTGTCTGACTTTACACAGCAGCATAGGTAAGTGTACCTGTGTGTTTTTGTGATGCCCCGTTCCTTTGGTATAAACAGGAGCATGGAACCTACTTCAGCTGCTCTTGCAAGGCAAGTAGCAGACCATTATTATTCAATCTACCTGGGCTTTGCAAATGTCAAGATGATATCACTCATGTTTGCTTTGTCATTATTACACTTAATCATTTTTATTAGCTGGTGAACCAGGCAGTTTCTGTAGATGTGCTGATTTCAAACAGATTGTCCCTTCAAACCACGCAGCAAAAATAGATAACAAGCAAATAATTACTTCTGTAGCCCAAGCTCCTAATTTTAATGCAGATCTCTGCAGCTGTTGGAACTAGTTCTATAGGAGGTTTTCGTCAATTATGAATTTGCCCATCTCTGAGGATTTGGGCCCCATTTCCAATGTCAAAAGTAGGAGACAGCATCTGTGTTAGCAGCAGCATGCTCACGTTGGGGCAAATAAAGCCAGAAACACTCAGGTTCCTGAATGATGTTTCCACCCCAAAAATATTTTTTTACATTAGATCTATCAGGATATTCCTGCACTCCAGAGAAGAAAACACAAAGGACAAACAGGTTTCACAGTGAGGGAACCTGATATTTTCAAATATATTTCAGGTGTATTTCACCTGTAGAAAGGGGACGTCCCAAAAAAGGCTGAAATTTTCATACTGGGGCTTTCTTCTGAAGAAGCTTATTTCTTTGGCAAGCTGTCCTGCTTCAACAGTCCCTCCTCCTTTCCAGGCAGCGTGCCAGGCAAGAGACAGCAGCGGAGACAGCAGTCAAAGGAAAACATGTGAGTCTGTAGTATCTGCTCTTTTGGGACAGAATGAGGGCCTGCTTCCATCAAATTTAATCAGATTTAATACTCAACTGCTGGGAGCAGCTACTATTTTGCAACTGGAGAGAGGAAAAGATGTTTGGCTGAGCACAGGCAGGATGTGTTGGAGAAGGTGGTGGTGATTCAGCCCAATATAAATGTGCTACTGCTGGGGTGGAGCAAAGTCAATTTTAAGAGGTGCAGCAAGTGTTGGCAGCTGCATGAAGTAAATTAGTAAGTCAAATGAAGAAAACATCACTGGCTCCAAGTAATTCATATGCTCATGACCCAAATTTCCCTTCCTGGCATCCCACACTGCTGTGTGCATGTGCTGGGTTTACCTTACATTTTAGCAGAAAAGTTAAAGGTTTATTTCTCCCAAGAATCCATTTGTGTAACAACAGTGCATCTGGAATTGAAATATTTGATCCTGTACAGATTTCTGGGCTGTTTTTTCCCCCTTTTTCATTACATACATTTTTGCCCCATTACAACCATCCTAATATAAAATCACCAGATTTAGCTGCCACTAGCACAGACATTACTTAGCAAGGCAGATTGTCTTAAGTTAGAAAAGCTGTCAAAATGCAAAATGCATGAGAAACAGCTGAGGTCCCTTGGTCTGTTCAGCCTAGAAAAGAGGAGACGGAGGGGAGACCTCATTGCAGTCTACAGCTTCCTTGTGAGGGGAAGCAGAGGGCCAGGGATCAATCTCTTCTTTCTGGTGACCAGTGACAGGGAATAGCCTGAAGTTGTGTCACGGGAGGTTTAGGTTGGGTATTAGAAAAAGGTTCTTCACCCAGAGGGGGTTTGGGCACTGGAACAGGCTCCCCAGGGCAGTGGTCACAGCACCAGCCTGACAGAGCTCCAGAAGTGTTTGGACAATGCTCTCAGGCACATGGTGTGACTCTTGGAGATGGTGCTGTGCGGGGCAGGGAGTTGGACTTGATGATCTTGTTGGTTCCTTCCAACTCAGAATATTCTGTGATGGCTCAACATGGCTTAGATAGTGCAGTTATTCCCCTTTGTAAGAGGAAAGGAAAATTTTTTTATATGCCCAATTCTTTAAGATGTTTACCCTGGCCAGCCTGAAAGCAGAACTCCCTTCCTGCCCACCTCATGGAGTTAAGTCTGCTCAGTTCACACTTACAAATGCCATAACACATATCATGGAAAACCTCAAACATTGCATCTCCTTTGCTGGCATCTGAGGGCAAGCGAAGGAAGGATTTTTGAACGGGGAAGCTTACAGTGTGAAAAGGTTTGCTAACACTCTGGCCTCTGTTTTTTCATTTCTTTCCCCTGAGCATATTGGCTGTAAGTAAGTTTGCAGTTGGTGTTTCCGATGTCAGGAACAATAACGGCACGGGGAATTTAAAACGTTGCTGCCTTGGCACAAGTGGAAACCCACATTGCTGAAGCAGAGATTGTTCCTTTGAACGCTAGCTGAGCACCTCTGAGCGCTCACTCCAGATGCTGCATCCGTGTCCTGACAGCTCCCGGGAAGGGCTCAGACTGGCGCCGTGCGCTGTCCGAGCCAGCAGCAATGCGAGCTGGCACACAGACAGCCAGTTGTTCTTGCAGCCTGATGCGGACTGAAAAACCCTGTATGAAAATGTTCTCTTTGCAGCCTCTGCTTCAAAACCAGACACGTGGGACCTGGAAAGTGCCAGAACAAGGAGCACAGCCCTGCCACAGATAGCTCAGCTCTGGCAAGGCAGCAGGACGTGGTGCCCAGCTCCATTACTTGCCCTCCCCACCATTTCTGGCTGGCTGTATGTCCTTGCTGGCTCTGCTCACTCCTGCTGCACAGTTTGGTCTCTGCACTCACGTCTTGACACCTAGCCACAGAGTCTTTGCATATTTGTCCCAGGCAGTTAAAGATAAATAACAGAGAGATCCTGAGCCTAGAATCTTCTCTGCTTTCTTCCCCCTAACCGGCTGCCTTCACAAGAGGCAGAGCATCTCCCTTGGGACCGGCCTTCCTGCCTGAATTCGAATGGCACTGCTTTAGTACTTCTTTTGAATCGAGGTAGTAGATAATGCAGAGCAAATGACTGCTTCTGATAACTGAGGTTTCAGAGAAATGTCAGATAAAGTCTTCAAGGCAAACTGTAATGAACACAAGACTTTTATGTTCTTCCAAGATTTTTTGTTTTTCTCTAAGGCTGCCCTGTTTTTTCTGAGTCTTCCTTTAGGAAATACGAGAGCTATAATCTCAAAAGAGGTTGCACATGTGCACACAAGAAAAACTACTCCAAAGGATAAAAGTGCAACCAAAACTTCACTTCCTATTTTAATTCTGCTTCAGGCAGAAGTAAAAAGAGAGTATATTATCTCTGTGCACAGTCAGAAGCATCCTGTAGCATAGGCTGCTGGTAAAAATGAATTATCTATGCAAGAAAAGTTAATTAAAGCAAATGTTTCAGGAGATCTGTATTCAAAACAATGTTGAAAAAGTTCAATTTAAAATTGAGGCTTCTCATGTCCTACTTGCATGCACTGCCGTGGCACACCTGATTGGAAACAGTGCAGTGACTTTCAGTCAGTGCTGAGGGAGGAGATGTGCCGTGCTGGATCAGATCATTGGCCATGTCACCACCCAAACCACACACTGGTGAGGAGTGCTAAGTCCAGCTTGCCCCTGTGCAGTTCCATAGGGCTGCACGGTAGGTGAATGAATCCAGACGAAGCAGCGGTGCTCCTGTGCCGAGCAGGAGGCACAGCAGCCTTTAAAATGGGCAGGAGGCAGAGGTGACCTCCTGTGGGGGCCAGGTGACAGGTTCAGACAGGAGCAGAAATGGTCTTTTCCATTCCCTGCTCCCCAGCACACATCTTAAAGTCTCACCATCGTGATGTGTCAGATATTCATCTGAGCACTGAGAATGAATACAAAGGACCATTTTCTTTGGATCCCCTTATTTCTGAGAATGTTTCTCATTTAATTGCATATTTTCTGAAGATATCTGATTCTAGAAATCAATACAAGGATACCAAAGACAGAAGTTTCACCCTGAAATTCTTTCTGCAACAATGCCTCACAGAGGTGCTCTACAGGCAAGGTAAAATAATTTTATCTGCTAGACAATACACCACTCTAATGAAATCCTGTCCCATTAGGGTGTTGAAGAAGTTACTGTCACTGAAATATCATGTCTTATCAGCACAGAGTAACAGTTTGGGATCAGGTGATAGAATCAAATGTAAAAAATCACTAACTACATAGATAGAATGAAGCTGGATTAGTATAACTTTCAATATGAGTTGGGTCAGATATATAAACAAAATCCCGTCTAAAGGCTAAACTTGATTCATTGTTAGTTACGAGTCACACATAAGAGTTGATGCCACTTTAAAGAAAGATGTAACCATGAGGCATAATTATTCTTCATAGCCAATAATGCCCTGCCTGCCATCAGCTGGGGCAGAGAGAGGAGAGATTTAACCCCTGTGCGAGCACCAGTGCTTCTCACAGGAGGCAAAGCAACCCATTTCTACCTTTAAACCATATAATGGAACTGAAGCTTCTACCTCATTTTTGCTTTATAAATACAGTGCACACTGCACTGTGTAAGCTGCTCACATGAGTAAGATGTTTGGGGATGTCATTAAAGGACATCATTAAGACATGCTGTATGATTTATGTCAAAGCAGAGTTTAAACACATGGCAATTATTTATGTGCTTGAGAAATGGTGAATGCTCTAGGATATTATGGAACAGCTAAGGAGGGATCTCCTTATTTTGGGTTGGGTTTTTCTAAATTTTAAAACATGGGCTAGGTGAAGTCACATGTAAAAGCACAGAAATTCCAAGCAACACAGCAGATCCTGGGGTGAACCTGTAGGATCTTTGAATCTGTAGGCAGAAGATGGCACAGGGTACCTAACAAAACACTGACGGGCAGAGACATTGAGAGATGGGTTAATATTCCTGCTTTTATCAGGACATTGTTAGAACATTCCTCAGGAGGTCAGACCTCTGATAAAATGTCACAAACTGTTACTGGTAACGGAACCACACAGCTCCTCACAACTGCTGCACCAACACACTCAGCTGGAGTCAAAGTCAGCACGAAGAGGTGACAGCACTTGAAATGTAGTCTCAAACATAACAGATGGCAAGCAGAGCCCAAAGCAAAACAAATCCCCAAAGGAAAACACAAAAACAAATATCAGAGACAAATGGGCATTTAAAATAAATGAAGAAATGCATACAAAAGGAAAATGCCTTAAAGGGAGAATCTTAGAAGAGTTACAAAATCATCAGACAAGAAAAAAGATCAGTAGAGATGAATGTGAAATACAGAAAGGCTGAGTTTTGTAACGCTGCTCACTCAGTCTGAAGGAGACTCCAGATGTTCCCTCTTACTTCCATTTAACTACAAGTTGTGAAATAACTGGTTTGCAGAGGGTGGCTTGTCTCACTACAGGAGTGAGAAAACTACACCTAGGGAAGGGAAACTACATTCATTTCACTGCAGTGATGGATCCACAGGCCTGGTAGAAGAGTGCACAAAGCTCACAGAGGAATAAAGCAGGGTCATTGCCGGTGAAGATATAGGGGAATTACTAATAGCAGCTAGAGCCCCACTAGTCATGGATGTTAAAAATGAAGTTAGGTCAATATTGAAAAGATTGGTGGATTTTAATGAATTGATGAAATTCCAAATTTGGACCGCTTACAGTCTTTATAGACACAGGAAAGTTAAATTAAGTACAAGACCAACATGCTTAAAACTATGAGATAGTTTGGTGATGAGCTGCAGCAGACCACAATATTTGTAATAATCCAGGAGCTCAATTCCAATTATTTATAATACTAATGTATTTAAGCTTATCCTTCCATGTTTTGAGACATTATCAGTGATCTTGCCTTCCATAAACTGGTCAGCTTGGTTACTAAGTAATTCCCGTGAGCACACATGGCAGTCACACAGCAGCAGGAAGCAGCAGGTACACCTTGGGTATAAAGTAAAGCTTGTGCTCACAGCCCTTAACAAGAACCTGATTTAAAACAGGTTGCTGAAAGACAGAGCAAGCGTGAGCATCAATTTTGTCGTGTAGCCTCCAGTGAGTGAGCAATCCTTGCACCTGGGATGAAGCCCCGTGCTGAAGAGCAGCCTGCCAGGCTCTCGGCGTGCACGGCCCGCTGTGCTAGGTGGCAGCAAAGGCAGGGAAAGCCGCCCTTCCACTCAGCCTGGCTCCACATCCTCGGGAGCTGTTTGCCAGCAAACCGAGCTCCTTTCCCATTGGAACGGAGCGCATGTGAGCACGTGAGAATAACACTAATGTAAAGTAGTTTAAAAATGCATTGTTGTGTGGCTAACACACCTTAGACGGTGGTGTACTTTAGAGTTTGCTTAGCCCAAAACCATGCCTGAGAGTAGATTTCCAACCCATCTTCACATCAAATTCACCTGCATTTCTGTGCTTGACCATGGATCTGAAGTGCTCCCACAGCAAAAATACTGTACAATACTTACTTTTCTGCTTTCCAACTTTGTTTCTGAAATCACTGAACCTTATACAGCTTCTTATACCTGTGCAACATTCAGGAGAAAACCCCCCATATCTTCTCATCTCTAATCTACCTTTCCAAGTTTCCCGTTGCTACAGCATGAAGATACTGCTCTTTCCCAACCACAGATCTCTAGGTGCATTATTAGCACAGTATTAAGCCCAGCCTCTTACTAGCTCCCAAACTAGGTAAAGTAGGAGAAAAACCCTGCTTGATTAATTTTACCAGGACACTCAGGACTTCTATTACCAAGTCCCTGTATTTAGTTTTTCAGATTTTCTTCTTTTTCCCTGAAAGCATAGACTTGTCTATTCTTTTAAGGCAGGAGAGACAAGAAGTACTCTGAATAAGCACTTTTCTAGCCCCTTGCTATTTTTTTCTCTCCTGTTCTAAAGAATCTAATTAAACTGTCTACTACCTTTGTTCAGCCTAAAAAGAAGCTGCTCTGTTTCTTTCATGTAGGTTTTCATTAAAAGTCCCCTGAAGAAAGCTTTTTCCCTAGAGGTAAATAATTTGCATAAAACCATGCAAAGTAAATCCCTTTTACCCCAAGCTAACTAGACCCCACTGTGGCAGCAGCCCACGCAGTTTATGTGTCCCATGCAGCCTGCATTTGGGGAGAGGAGTAGGAAACCATACTAGTGGGAAAAAAAAATTTAAAGTGTTTCTATTACTTGCTTACTGGCTTTGGAGCTTTTGGTGGTTACTCACAGGGTTACAGGGACTGAGGATTTAGGACTTATGTGAAATAATCCCAGTAGTGCTGCTGGGCTGCTGCTGCCTCCATTATGCTTTTCCAAGTTAAAATAACAAGCTACTCCCTTCAAACCCTTAGCCACACAACAGACACACATGAAAACAAACCCTCTGAGAATCTATCTGTCACATATCATCCCTACTTGCAAATTCACTTACCCGAGATATATACATATATATTCTTTCCTCTCTTTGAACTCATGACAGTTATTTAATTGTTTTGTGGGTTATTTCCCCCTCATCTCCTTTTGTTGATCACCTGAGGAAGGCTAAGAAGCAGTGTCTAAGAAGGAGTGGGAACATGTCTGTGGGGCAGAAAGGCTGAGGGATCTAGGACCTTGCCTTTCTTGCACAAACTTTGGCTGCTGCTTGAGGTGGAATTGCACACACAAATGTGGCAATGAAGTTCAAGAGGGCTATCAAGGATATTGGAGATGCTGCCAAAGATAGCAACAACTTGTGAAATAGTTTAATGGATGAAGCAGTTGCCCAGGACGCAGAAGTAGAACCATCTGCATCTTCCCTGGAGTTTTTCCCAGTTACTGGGGTCAAGACAAGACTGGGGGTGAGGCACAGCTCTCCATTCTCCACTGCTCAATGGGTACCACTGAATGGTGATCCTTTTAGGAGTCTGAAGGGGGTTTAAAAACAACAAAGCACCTTCTTCTGCCCCTGTGACCGGGGCCCTTCTCAGGTGATGGAAGAATCCTGGGTTTCTGCAGTCCCCTGACAGCCCTGAGATCAGAGCCCAGAAATCTCCCTCTGCAGTGGCAGGGTCAGGCTCCTCTTGCCTCTCCCTTGCTTGGTGTTGTGGACCAGCCAGGGGGCAGCTGGGGAGTGCGGCCCCATGTTGGAGAGAACTTTGGCTCAAAGGGGCCGAGAAGTGGGGCAGACCTGCTGACCTGCTCAGGGCAAGGGCAGCTGTTTTGGAGGTCTTCCTCCAAGACAGCATGTAGACCTTCATCCATGGTGGCCAGAGCACCTCCTCTGCTGCTCTGGGTGAGATGCCTCTTGGGGCACCCCTGCTGGGACAATACCTGTAAGGTTGTCCAAGCCCCAGGTAAAACCTTCTCCCAGTCCCAGGGGTAACCTGGGAGCCCCTTGCATCACTCCCACGTTCAGGAATGGGAGCTTCTGTGGTAATACTGCCTAGAAGCATAAACTAATTACTGGTGGAGAGGGTCTTTAAAGATCATCTGTCCCAAACCATTATCCGAGCTAGGCCAACTTTTGTCTTCTTTGGAAATAATTTCAGAAGCTCAAAAATTAGCATCCTTTTCCTGATCGCCTAGGATAAAAGAGTTTTAAAAAGGACTCAAGAGACAGGGTAAAATGACCACAGTGTACTTTATTTAATGATTTTGGTACCTTGTGTTGCAATAAAATAAAAAAAATCTACAAAATCCAAATATATAAAATTTTCAAGTTTCCCTTTTAAGTTTTACAAGAAAAATCAAGTTGTAACCAAGGAAATTTGTTAGTATGAAGCACTACTTTCAACTTCATTTCATCACAAATTGCAACTTACTTAACAGACCAAAATAACTATGGTACTGCAGTACATCAAATACTTCACACACTGTGTTCTTTACTATAGCACATGTAACCTCTGCCGCGGGAGGCAGCGGTCTCTAGCCAATAAAGACACTCTTCACAATCTGAACTCTAAAGGAATGTTTGTATACATGGATTCAGAATATATATATTTACAGGAAGATTTCTTTTTCTTTTTATTTTTTTTAATAACTATTTCGATTCTTCATTTCAAATAAAATACCAAATACATTTTTACAATGTTTACAAGTCAAAGCACAAGTTCTGCAATGATTATCATTCACCTCTAGTCACTGTGCTTGTACTGGGGGGGAGGGGGTATCTACACTGTTCCATAAACACAGATGTGACCTTCCATCACTTTATTTCTGCAGTGGTGACTAAGGAGTATAAGCACAGTAACAATTCTTTTAGCACAATCAGTGTATAATGCAACAGTTTACGACAGAGAACTGAGAAACTATTGGTCCATTCTGTTCAATTTGCTGTTTATCTGCCAACTGTTATGTTAGTCTTTGTCACATAAATTGTGTACAAGAGAAGAGTTAAATAACACAACTTGAATAGGAAAGAGCATATATTTTTAAGGCAAATTAATAAGCAGCTTATGGTGTTTTTTTCTTAAACTATACCCCAACAGAACCTAAATTAAAATGTATGTTCTGCAACTGTCAATAATTATGTCTTCTTAAACTGATCTCCTCTATAAATTGATCAACATGGCTTTGAACCTGGTTATTCAAAATTGAAATAATTCCTCCCCCCAAATCCCCAAATATAGAAAGTGCATGACTTCATATGCGCCAAAACAAAACAAAAGGCAGCTGAGGTAGTTAGATGTAAAATGTATTTATGAAAAATAACTGAAAAAATTAAAACAAGGACATGTACAGTAAAAACCCACTCATTTGGAAATAATTTTATATCATGCAACAACTTAAAGCAGGAGAATTTATGACTTCTGAAAAAAAAGTAGTAATAACATACGAATGAAAACAGAATATACTATTGGAATTTTAATTTCAAGTATTTGAGTGTATTTGCATGTGCATTTTTTTACAGGCTTTGTGTAGTGTTAGGAAGTCATTTACTTTTTATCAGGCATCACATGAGATCTGGCTGACCTCTGGGACTGAAGATCCTGGAAGGTAGAACTATGCTGCGAGTGCCTGAAGAGACGCCACCACACGTGCCTGGAAGCACCTCCGTCTCACCTGGGGTGACCTTCCACACCCCCACCCTACTGAGCTCACCTGAGAGGCACAGGGCCAGGGACAGATGTCCTGGATAGATGTCCTGGGAGCCTGCCCGGGATGTGCCCCTGAGCCTGGATCCATGCGGGGCGTGCCCGTGTGGTGGGGATCCCCCAGGCAATGCTCCTGCAGAGCTGGAGTGTACACACCTAACCCCGGCAGCGACCCTGGGCACCAAGGAGAGGATCAGCTTCCACTCTGGAGCACAGGTACAGCTCCTCTTGGGCCCTCCTGCCTGTGCTCAGCACCACTGCGCTTCAGCTCTCACAGGGACCTTTTCTCATCTGGACAGAGGGACAGTGTTCCCCCTCCAGCAGACAGGACAGTCTCCAAGGAACTGTTTTCTTGAGTCCACTCAGGATGAATTGGGATTTCGGCTCTCATCACGGTCCCAGGGCTCCACCAACAGCCCCTGGCACAGAGGCAGACCCAGCTTTCCCCTCCATTCCTGTCTAGAAAGAGAGCAGGCAGATTTCTCTAGCAAAATGCCCAAATGGAGTGCACAGGTGCATGAAAAGTCTTCAAGCTCTGGGAATTAATTTCACAAAAAGCACCTACTCGTAGGAGACAGATCAGTTTGGAGATGCATTCCTGTCTTCAGTAGCAACAGCCACAAACCATCACATTACTAAATGTGCAACGTGCTGGCTCTTCTGAGTCCTACTGTTAGATCCCTCTGCTGATGGCCACAACATGGGTATGGTGCAATTTACTATCATGAATTCTGCACCTGTCTTGAAGAGCATCACAGCAGGGAGCATCACAAACTGAAATAGTTCTGGTGTTAGTGGTTTTCCTTTCTTTTTTTCTGATTGGCCTGTGAAAAAGTAGGATTTGTACTTCTGAAATGTGTGCATATGCCAAGCTTTTTAATTTTATTTTTCTTTTCTATTAAACAAGGAAATCCTGAAGCCCTTTTTCCTCTTCTTTCTTTTTCTTTCTTTTTTTTTTCCCCCTAATTTTACCCTTCAAAGCTCACTGTATTGTAAATATATGATTTTCAAAAGTGATATGTGATTTTGGCCAACATCATCTCTGGCAGCCCAAAATGAGGAGTCACTGATGTTCACAGAGTGCTGAATGTATGTGCTATGGTGGCAGAGCTGGTAATGGCCAACTACACTTGCGTATCCTGCATGTCATGCATGCCTTTTAATTTTTCCTACTAGAACTAAAAGGAAAACTAGAGGACTGGACTGTGACATTTCTTGATGTGGCATGATATTGTAGCTTTCCCCAAAATGTTTGTCAGGAGTTTCTGCTCAATTGTTCAGATTTTTGAGCATGAGAGAGAGTTTGTCAGAGAAGTCAAGGTTTTATAGCTTTATGTAAACCTAAGCAGAAATAGATGCTCAGATTTTGAAGAGGGGAGAAATATTTTTTCAGGTCTGATTTCATAAAACACAAAGATGCTAAAAGGCACACTTTTGCAATGGATGTAAAAATAATTTTCTACATGCGAAATAACGGAAAAGACAATCCTCTACAGCCTAGGGAATCCAGCTCAATGTTTCAGCGTGTTGGCACTGTGAGTACTTGACATATGTAGACATCCTCCTCACTGTGTCATAACTTTTATTTGCCACGTTTCCTTTCAAAATACAAGTAATATTTCCAAGTCTCAGTACTCACAGCCAACATCTGCTCCAAGAAGAAGCAGTCCCCCTTCCCATCACCAGTTCAGTTGTGTCACTGGCAGACACCAGAGAAACTGGCAGAGAAGAGGATCTGCCTGCACCTGCCTGATCCCTGTCCTTGTGCCACTGAGCTGCCTCTGTCCCATTGCTGCACGGCCCAGCACTAAAGAATGAGATGAAATTTGTCAGGATCCAAATGCTAGATCCATTTTCAGGGATTTCAGAGGTGAAGAATGACAGGCAAGTATCATGGCGGGCTGGAGAGCTGGCTGGGTAGAAAAACAGGACTCTTGCCTGAGCTTAGGATAAAATTTCACTTCCCCAGCATGTCCAAGTTTTTCCTTGGATTCCAGGGACTTGTACTTTACAGAAAGATGTATATTTGTCTTGAAACTGAAATTGAAATGTATAGCTCAAATGACAGTTTTTATTAAATAGAAAATATTAAAATATAATTCATATATTCACAAGCAATCTGAAAATTTAAACAGACATTTTGATTTATCCTGGAATCCAGCCTGGTATCTTGGCCTCATCCAGTGACTAACAGAATTGGAAGACCTAGAAATGCTTTAGTATTATTTCCAGTAGACTATATTTTTAATACAAAGCCTGATATTGCTTCCTTAGACATTTTCAATAACTTAGCCAAATCAGTATTTGGGTGCACATTGAGTGAAAATTTCACTTGACAGTAAAGTTCTAGTGCACTGTAAAGTAGTTATTAAAGACGTTCCTTAAAAAATAAATTTTACTTAGACTGGTTTTGTGAAATTTAAAAGCAAAATGCCTATGTGCTTTCTCCTGGGGCTTATTGGGCTCCATTAAAGTCAAAAGAAAGTAATCCATTTGCTGTGGTGGACCTCCAGGGAAGCCCTTTATGATTATAAACTGCCTCTAATCAAAGCAAATCCCAGTATAATAAATGCTCCTGTCCAGAGCATTGGTGTAAGTATGACTTATTGACACGTGCACCAAGCAAAGTTTCTCCATTAGTCCTCTAAGACTGTCTTTTGGTTGCTTTTTTTTTTTTCCTTAGCTGTAGATTATTGAAGATGGTTTTGTAAGCACAGCTGTTATCAAGTCTGTGTTTTAGGATAATTTGCCTCATGTGAAATTGCTTTGAAGGCTCCCTTGTTTTACTAATAGCCTGGAAACACTTTTGCATGTTTCCCCAAGCCAAATCAAATCCACCAGTCAACCTGAAGACAGACTTGGTTCTGTATATTAAGAAACGGAGGGTGGAAGAACACACAAATTAGTTAGCCTTATCTGAGTATACATTTTGCTGTAATGAATGGATGATATGCTCTTTTTAATTAGTACTGGGTTAATTAATATATTTTGTAGGAATCAGTTTGAAATATCCAATGTGAATTAGCTGACATGCTTCTTGCACATTGCAAATTTCAAGAGAACAAAGGATGCTGAGGAAGAACAATTAAAAAATTAAATGTTGGTTTTATTTTTCCTTTCCTTTCCTTTTCTTTTCCTTTTTTTTTTTTTTTTTTTTTAATACAAGAAGATTACAGAGAGCTGCACAAATTTTCAAAGCACAGCTGCACTCTGGAAAATTGCTATAAAACCAATATGATAATGAACCGTGTTTATTGCGTCCCACAGGATACCATTTCCAATGCACTCGGCTTACAGTGAGAAGATGAATCTCCCATTTGCTAATGCCACAGGTCAAATCCAGAAGTCAAACTGTGTTTTGCATGGCTCTGCAGTGTGTGAAATAACAATTGTTAAGTTAACATTTGATTAAAGAGGCAGGTGAGCAAGCATGGGAAGAACGACAGATTTGGCTGCCACTGTTGAGACTGCCTTATACACAGAACAGCACCTGCAGGAAAATACAGTGATTCTCATTTGTTAGAATAAACATTAGCTTGTTAATAATACAGAACTTGGAGAATAGACAGCAAAATATCTGTCCCCTCAAGCAGAACAAATTACACAGGGGACAGTTTCTGCCCTTGAGAATCAATGGGAATTGATTTAAAGGAACTGCAGTCCTGTTAAAGAACTGCAGTGGGATGGCAGGTCCTTGTTTGCTAATCCAACATGTTCCCTATTAGTGGCTGTTCTGTGAGTCAGAAATTACCTCAGAAACAAAAGATACCGACCTTTATGTTGCTACAGGCATAAACCAAGGCTTTGGAATGATGAAGTAAAATCAGCTGACCTGAAGTAAAATCGAGATATGACAGCTGTCCTTAATAAAATTCCTGCTTTGCAATTGAGAAAATTAATTTAGTGTTTGCATTTTTAACTCAGTTTTCCACCTTAGATATAGAGGTTATCCCACAGCCAGGTGCTATGCAAAGGAATTTTTGAGTTTTGTACTGTGACAAAAGAAAGTTTCTTAGATAACCTGAGCATTACCTTTTGGCAATTGGTGAGGTTTGCATATGAGACTCATAAGCACAAGAGAAAAATGGAAGCAAAGAATATATCAGAACAGTATCTAGTAAACTTTGCCAACCTTTCTGAGTAAATCTTTGAAGAAAACAGTCCTCTCATGATATGCTACACTTAGGGATCATGCATGAGGTTATGGATAACTCCACAGTGTTTTCTACTGAAATCAGGATGAGACTGTTTCTGCTACTAAATAAACAAGAATTGATGGTAACCTCTAATACAGCTGGAAGTCTTTCAGCAGTAATTTCCACGAGGAGCTGTGTGACAGAATACCTGAGCATGAACAAATGCTATGAAGGCTCACCTATTCTAAAGCTTCACGGCTCGGTCCTAATTATAAGGCTTCTACCACATCTACTGATCTCCAACTTCTCTGTCTTTTTTTCCTGCTCTGTGCCTTTCTGCTGTCCCATGCATGTGTTCCTCAGCTGTGCATGAAGAAGTGGATGTGAGGACTATCAGCAGTAAAGGAACATGCACCTGCAAATCCACTATTTGCTCACGGATGTGCTCTGTGAGAAATTGAGAGCATGCGAAAAATGCACAACCAGTTGAACACCACCAAGCTTATAATAGTTCATATAGAGAAAAGACCATCTTCTGAGCCTGTTTTAAACCTTATATTTTTTGTGGAAGCCATCTGAGATTTATCCTCCATAGAGAAGGCAATAAGGTTCTCTGACCCATAATCTATTATAAAGATCTATAATTTCTAAATTTAACAATCACTGGCATAACTGCCATACAAAATCCTTGTCTCCCAGGCCTTAGTTTGAGAAACTTTTGTGTCTTATTGCTACTTGACAACTCCTGCCAATAGCAACAAATTTATATCTAAGAAGTATCTTCACTGTCTCCCTGTGTGTTTCAGTTACTTTGTAGCACATCAAGAATTTTCTCAGTCAACACCTTTCTCAGAGGAGAGAGTAATTGCACCATAAATAGTGTTTTGGCATCAAGGTTTGTTGGTTTGCGTTTTGGGGTTTTTTTTTTGCTGTTAAAAGATTCTGCTCCTCCTTTTCTCCACTGAAACAGCAGGGGCAGCTTTCCCACAGAGTTTCACAAACATCTCTTAATCTTGACCAAAGGAATCATCCTTTTGGTTTTGTGTCTTTTTGATCTCTGGCCTCCTTGCTAAGGTCACTGCAGGAGATGCTTCCACAATAAAATGTGTGTACAGATTACTCACATGTGTGCCCTGTGCAGCCTGACTGGAGGGGGCTGTGGCATCATCCCACCTGAAAATTCTGTATCAGGAGGGTCCCAAGCCAGAGCTCTTGCTGAGTCCCATGTTGCTCTAAGTGTGTTCCTCCAAGTACCAGAGTTAGGCTAAACATTAAACCACCACTCATTCTCCCTGATTTTTATAAAATTGCAAGTGTACTAACCTACACTCTTTCTGATGATGAAAAAATTAAAGTGCTTTGCTGATCACAAGCTTTCCAATTATTCAGATATCTCTGTAAGCATCATTATTTATTTGCTTCATGTCAAAGTAGCTAAAATCCACCTATGTGTTAAAAGCAATGAAAACTAATATTTTCTTCTTTCATTCACCCAGTTCTTAGTGCTGTTGCTAAATGTAGTATGTGTTTTGTTACAGTAATTTCTTCAGGATAAACAGTTGCACAATCAGTACAATCATCTCAAAAATGAGATTTTACTGCTGCTGGATAGAATGATTTTTTGGCTGATAAGAGGAATAGATGAGCAGAAGGAAATTTGGTCAGTTCCTCATTGTTGGTAACTAAAGCTGTCTCAACCCTAGCAATCCTCTTTAAAATACAATTCCTTACATGTATGAAACAAATCAAATAGATGAATGTTTCATAAGATGTAAGATGAAAGCTTACTAATGTTGCATTTCTTCTAGATCTCTCATTCCAGTGTGGGCACCTCACTGAACACAGCTAACAATGGCTTTCTTTTTTCCCCCCCGAACTGATTAATGTTTGCTCACAGGATCTTGATTATTGTATTACAAGCCACAAATTTGCAAGATTAAAAATGTCTGTTGAATTAATTAGCTGCAAATCAACCTAGGTGCAGCTCTACAAATTCCAAGCAGTTCCAATAAAATGAAAAAGGAGGAATCGATAGGAGCTACAAATACATGACAATATGTTGGCACTTTGTGACTATAAATAGTGGCAGCTGCCCTCTCTGCTGACAAAGGAAGATTTTTCATTGTCCATACAGAGCTATCTAAAGGCTAAATCCTGCCCAGATTGGTGTGGCAATCTCACTGATAGCTCAAGTGTTCTCAATGAAATATGTCCCGTGGGCCAGCCTGATAACCCAGGGAGAACTGGAGATGGAAACAAGCTGCCTACTTTTTCTTCACTTTCAGCCAGAGTGAACAGCACAATGCTGGTGCCAGGAGTGACCACAGCACACGTGGATGCTGGAGGTGGTAGGAGGACAATGTTTGTCCTAAAGGGGAAATGCAGGGAATGATGTTTAAAGCCATTAGCGACTGCTTTTGAACGTTCCCTCTGTAGCTACTGCCATTGTCTTACCCAGTCATGACAATTTTAGATATCTCTGTCCATAAATCAGGTCTCCTTGGAAACGTACTAGTATTTTCAAACATTGTCCGTAATGCTGAATGGTGACACAGGTCAGGAACTCTAGACATGTATCTGAACTTCAGAGAAGCAAATGCCTTCACTGACTAGTAGTCTCTTCCTCAGCTTCCTAAAATTTAAAATTAATTCTCATCAAGTATTGTCTAAGAAGCAGTCTGGGATTGACACATAATAATGCAGAACATATTGAAAAAAGCAGCAGTAGTAAGAATTTCAGAAATAGTTACTTCATATGCATGGTACATTTAAATTGACAGGAGCAAAATTTTCAATTACATGCATTTGAAATTTATCTTCAGTACATAATCCATGCAAGAGCAAATCTTTTCTTCTGACAGCTTGCATCAGGAAATTGCATATGTGTTGGGTAACAAACCCCCTTAGTGGTCTTCAGTCAAAATGCAAGTAAGCCATCCTAATTATTGCAGGTTATTTCCTTCATAAACTACTGACAATGATAACTGATAGTGAAACAAATACAACCACCATTACATTACACGAAACAAAAGTGTAATTGATCCCTTTGCCATTTTCCTATATGATTTATTTTTTCCTTGGTTAAGTAAATGTGATAAGTCTTTTTTTATTTTACACAATGATGGCTGCTCTATTCTTTTACCAAAATATTTAAGATATGAAATATAACATTAGACATATTTTCTCCATAATTTTTTGTTAAAGTGTTGGCACACTAAATGGCAAGGCTGTTTCCAATAATGACTAGAATGTGTTTTCCAATAATATTCTTTTCTTTTTGCAGTTATCACTTCGTTATCCTTGATGACAATGTTCCTGAACCTTTTTTGTTTTAGGCTTAGGATTTAAATGAATTGTAAGATTGAATCCTAATAGAATCTCAGGACTCACTGTCATGTGTATACTCAAACACACACACACACACATATATATATATACACGTGTATATATATATATATAAATGCATTTGATACTGTAAATTTGCTCCTAAGTGTGAGATAAGATCCCACTATTTTTATTATGATAAAACCAAACACTTTCACAAAGAGTATTCATTATAGCATGCTGTGGACACTGAACGTTTTGCATTTACCATAACCTGGGCAATTTGCACACAATGGTGGTTCAAATGTACCATCCAGGGAAACCATGTCTGCTCCACGTGCTTTGCTAGATAGCACAGAGCCTCTTTGCCCTTTGCTCAGCCCAAATTGATCTTTGTTTGGCAAAGCAACTGGGATCTCAAAGTGTATGAAACTTGGGCTCAGGGAACTACAGATGAGCTACAAGTGTAGCTCTGGTGTCCATACAAAGTCTGCCTGAGCTCCAGAGAAAAACCAGGTGAATGTGGCCAGAGTAGCACACGGTGCATTAATAGACCTGATTCAAGGCAGCATGTAGAGATTCAGGCTTTGTCACAGTGCTAACCATGTTCATACAGCTTTTGGTCAGGTTGGAAGGAGAGCAAAGAGGTTTTGCCTCTGCCCCAGATGTTTACTGCAGACACTACTCTGGCTGGATGTAGGCAAATGTACTCAACAATTTCAGAGTCCTCAACACTAAAGGGACTGAACATGTCAAAATACTAGAAGTATGTCTACACTGCACATGTCTACATTTTTATGTCCACATTTATGTTTTCCACAAAGAGGAAGAACAGTTCAAAATAGGAGGCAGGGAGCCCTTCTCCTCACCAGTGTGCAGCCCTATATCCTTCCCCTGAGAGATAGTAGCTAGAGATATGAATCATTGCTAACTGAAGAGATCACTGCATCTGGCTCTCCCCTTGGTCTCTGCTTACCACCAATTTACTGCTGGAAAAGCCCTCATGAGTATTTCTGTGCAAATCTTCATCTGATAGCACCAGAGAGGACCCAATTCCTTCAGGTAAGACAGGCAGGAGAATACCTGCTCAGAGGATCCTGGCAGGCTTAGGTGGGAAATAGGAGCTGAGCTAACTTTGTGCTGTGAAGACCAAGTTGTATCTGACCAGGTCCAGGAGGCAAATTTTAGGTGCTTGAACATTTGGCATTAAAAATGTTCAGGAGCTCCTAGTTAGTGCAGTCTGGAGGAACACAGTATGAGCCTGAGGCTCCTGAAGTGCCTGTGCTGACCTCTGCACCTGTGCTGCACTGTGCCAGACTCCTGGTCCCCAAGTGTTGTGGCTTTCATCCAGCCCATGCACATGGTTTTCCTCTCTTTTGTGGGCTCTTTGGTGCATGAGGTGGGGAAGAGGCTGTTGGACTGTGACCAGGCTTTGCCCTGAGTGGACTTGTAGCACACAAGCACAGTCTATGCCTTGCCTTAGCACTGTGTTATGTCTCTGCAGGCTTTTCTAGATGTTCAACTAGCAGCTTTTTTACCTGGAGGAAATCACTGGTCTGTGAAATTCTGTTTTGCAGTACTGTTACACGCTAGGTGGCTGTGTGGACACACTTATTTCATGCTAAAAATGCCTTTGTGAGGTTTAGTTCAGTGCAAAAAACTACCCCAAACTCAACGCTTTGTTAAAAGGATGTGGACTTTCCTACAGCAGAACAGATCTTGTGTAGAAAACCTGCTAGCATTCCTAGAGCTGCAGCATGCCAGAAGCAATTGCTTCCAAAGTTATCTGAAAGAAGAGGTTGAAACCTACAGATAGCGAAAACTCGCAGAAGTCATATCTTTCTTTCTATGAATGTAGCATTTAGTTACATGGACAAATCTGTTACATTTTTAAATTTATCCCAACCATTCCTTGAAATGAGATTTTTGGTTATACTTTAAGGTTTCTTGGCTTATTTTATTTTACACTGCCTTGCATGTAGAAGTTGAGATTTGATCTTTCTATTAGTTGGTCACTTACATCACAATTTCTTGTAAATCTGTATCAATGAATATAGCAACTATATGTATAAGTCTGTTGTAATTATACACAACCTTCTCTTTGACTTCTCTGGCTCATGCAAATCACCCCATAAATGTGCTGAAAAGGACTTTTTGGACTGCATCTTGCATATCTGTTCTTTTTGCCCTAGGATTCAAAGGAGGCACACGGTTTACTAATGGGTATGTAAGATCCTCTGCGTAAGAATGAAATGCTAAGCATTCAGAGCAAAATGTAAGTACAGGAGCCAAGCTTACACATTTAGAAAAAGTTCCTTTTAATAAATGTGCTGGTCAGGAACTGGCTTTTGTAAGAATAGTGATTCTTATGAATGAATTCTTATGAAATGACTGGTTTCAGAGACATTTTTCAAAGCCTTCTTAAAAGGATCACAAAACAGCAACTCTGTCAAAGTGGGTATATTCTTGAATGTATGAACTAAAAAGGAAAGAATAAGAAATCTTTGATTCATGCTGAGTCAGCACTAAGTTTAGCGTATGTATTTCAGGTTGAGCCAAGTGACATGCAGGCTTTTTGGCATTAAGTAAATCTCCAGCTGAGTTCGTTTTGGAGTGAAGAGGTGAAGACTTCTGAAGACTACCACGGTCTGAATTCATGTAGTTCACTCTAGGCCAGGGCCTGATTTGCCATATTTATACCAGTGAAGAAATCTCACCAAAGTCCTGCACTGAGGTCACTGAGGTAAAACAAATGGTTTAAAATGTGTTAAAACAGCTTTTTAAATGATCTCTTCATCAGTGACACCATTCCCCTAACTTTGCATGAACAAGGCTTTGTAATGCCATCTCTGTCTGTAATGAAGTCTGCTCATACCAGATGTGAGAAATCATCTCAGAAGCAGATCACTCAGCAATTTGCAACCAAGTGAAAATGATGGTAGAATTTGTTTTAAAAAATCACTACATCTGAACTGCAGTAATCTGTTGTGGTTTTTTTATAATTTTTTATTCCCAGATTTAAAAGAATCTGTTCTCGTTTTCCATTTTATCTCTTTGATCAGAATAAAGAGGAATGGATTCAATGCCGTAATGAAAAGACAGAGTTCTATAAACAATCAAGGGAGGATTTGATAACTTAATGTCTCTGGTACACAAATGGCTGTTTGCCACTTACTCCATTTGGCTCTCTGCTGAGAGCATGGGCTTCATGTGAGCTAGTCTAATTGCTACAATTAGCAAAATTAAATGGCTTATTGTGTATTTAGACAATTCTTCCCATGTCCTGCATTGTTAGACTGCAGAATTAGTAATTGCTGTGCTGGGCTTGTGAATTCATGGACATGTGTTGAGATTATTTCCATCATACACATTTTGTAGGGGCTTAACTTAAACAAGCTTGTTTAGGTGGATGCACAGATGCAATTTACTCTGCTTCCCACCACGCACAGGAGTGAGAGAGGCAGCAGTGGGACCCCAGGAAGCTGCTGAAGTCTTTTCCTTGGCATTGTGCAGGCAGTGCCGGGGGTGCAGAGTAAATCAGTAAATCCGTCACTCTGGATTGCGCAGCTGCAGGCAGGGAGCCGGGAAAGGGCGGTGCCTTTGGAAGCTGAATCAGAGCCAACTAAAACTCAGTACAGTGCCACTTTTAAGGCTCCTTGGGAGTGATATGATCAAATCACAAACACTTCAAAATTGTTTAATTTGTGTTCTAAAAAACAACAAATATGTGAATATTTGCTGGCCAATAAAAAGTAAATGAACATATTGCATGATTGGGAGTCCCTTTCCAAATAAAGCAGCACTTCTACTTTTAGTACCACTTATGAATTGCTCTTTTGGGGAGATAATGATGTATTGGCAAGACCATAATATGTTTCAAACTAATACAGATTTAATAGCTATTCACCATATATTAAAAATTAAATCGTCAATAAAATTGTAATTTACCTCCTCTGCTTAAAAGCTTACAAAACCAGGCAGATGAGGCCTAGCATTAAATTTTGGAGGGAAAATTTTCTCCAAATTTATAAAAATTAATTAATAGAAAATCTGTTGATTTGACAATGAAAATATTGTATATATGCCATCAAGATCATATAACCCAAGCAAAGAAACATTGTTCTGTCAAAGGAAGCATATTTAAATTTACATAAACAAAATTGAAAATTAGTTTTTTCATTATTAAATATGCATGGAAAGAAAGTATTGCACATATTTGTAAAGAATTTTTAAACAAAAATTATCCTATTACAGAACAAATAGCTTCTAAAATAAGTCAGATGTTTTCTCTTACATTTTCTTACATGTTTTCTGAATTAACATGAGTATATATTACCTTTATTTAATTAGTGATAGTAGTTGAATTGTCTTTTCTGCAACAGACAAATCCACAAAATTTTAGGACCGAGTCTTTAACCAGATAAGTTGTCATTAAATCAGCTGTTAAGTTTGTTTGGTTCATTAGAACAACGCTCCCATAATTCTTACTTCTAACAAATATGGTTGCTTTTCTTTACCAGAATATAAATATGAAAATATGAATTTTTAATTTTCATATATTCTGATATGAAATTTAAAAGGCCTGATGTTTCCATTATTTCAAAAGCAAAAGTTCATTTTTTTACAAGTCCTTTTTTTTTTTTTTTTTTTGCTATTGCTGTCTCAGTAGAACTTTATTGATTTTAAAACTGTGGCAAAAAGAATAGTGCATATTGATTATTAACTGTCCATAAGGCCATAATGGAATTTCAACATGGGCTATGTTTAATCTTGGCAGTTTCTGTAAAAAACTCTTACAGCTTTTAATGTGACTATTCACAGCAATGTAAATTAAGAAACTGTCCATGTAGTCATCAGAGTGTTTTGATTTCAGTGCTGCCCTGTTCTCAGTGCAGGTAACACTGATTGTATGAAAGTAACAGAGAAAGATTTTGGAGAGCAAATTTTGATTTAGTGTACGATGACTTCCACCCCTGCCTCAAACAGCCAGATTGAATTCTGAGGACAAGGTGTATATATGTAGTGCTGCATATATATATACGTATATATATACACACACACACATACATATGTCACTGCACTCACACCCTGCAGTAGTTCAAGATAAACATTTTTTCAAACATTATTTTAAAAATGCTGTGAGAGTAAAGAAAAGAAATGCTAATTCTCATGAAAAACCACATGGATAAATAACATCTCTGTGTCCCTCCTTCCAAAACCAAACAAGAGCAAATCAAGCAAACTCATCCCAAACCTTCTTCAGAAACCTTGCAATGCAAGGACTGGTGAAGACCTTAACCCTTTAAATTCTGTACGAAGCAACATTTCTTCAATTCTGTTAGCCTGACCGAAGGGCTCACAGCCCTGAGGAAGGGCAGGAGGATGGGAGGGACATCAGAAGAGGAAGAGCCTCGCTGACAGCAGCGATGCTGCCTCTCTCCCCAGGAGGTGCTGTGGGAGACTGAAGCTCGAGAAGGCTGCTCACTGTGCCTCACTCAGGCTTCAATTTCCCAATTGTTAAAGCAGCAGCAAACATATCAAACTGTTTCCAAAAGAAACCCTCACATCTTGGATCACTGAGCTTACATTTGCCATGTTTGTAAAGAAAAAACAGCAATTCCCTTGTGTGAACTAGAATTTAATTCTGGAGTGCAGGGTCTATTGAATATGACAGGAAAAAGGACTTGCTCCCAAAATCTTTTTTTAGCAGTTCTTGCAGTGGTATATTTTCTGACAAAACATGAGTGCTTTTCTCTGAATAATCAGCTATATCTCCATGAAGAAAAGGGTAATCACTTTGTAAAAAGGTTCGGGTTTGGACTACCAAAGAATTGTTTTATTTAAAAAAAATTTATAGAGGCAGTTGGACATTGTTTAATTTGAAAATACCTAGGAAACCCCTGAAGCATAGGTGTTTTCTGATCTGTGTAAAGTTCCCTCTGCCTTGCAGATTTCTGCACTTCCACAGATTTTTGTTTTGAGGAACTTGCCCCAGCAAAGAACAACAGGTATCGAACATTTGACTAATTAAAAAAGTCAACATTAAAAATGGCTAATTGAACGCATACAAATAAACAAAGTCTGTGTAACCTTGGCTGTTTCATAGTACAAATATTGTAATAGGAAAGACAGAAATTAACCCAGCAGCATACACAGCAGTGACTACACTGGATGTATCTGACAGTGAAGATTACAATACCAATCATCAGGTCTTCTCCTTCCTGACATTGCCATTTACAACAGTAACTCTTCAGTTCTGCTTTGCTCTCCTAGAATGGATGGATATAGTTATAGCAAATTGTTTCTCATGGAATCACTGGGTGTCTTTACAAGCCACTTATTTTTGAAGCAGGATCCACAGTTTATAGAGTATTCTAAAAGTACCCATGTAGGCTTTCATATGGCATTACACTGCAAAACAAATCCATAATGTGTGAAAACCAGGTTTATGTCAACCTGCAAAAGCCATTTGATAAAATTCATGGACCAATTCTTAAAATCTAAGATATAAAGAGAATGAAATGTATTAAAAGATCTGAGGTTTATAAAAAGTAACCTTTTATACCATATTTTTACTTTACAAAAATATTGAAATAATCCATGAGTTTTTCACTCTGCACCAGCTTTAAAAAAAATACTATCAAATTTTGACTTGCACCTTTAATGCATCTGAAAGCACCATCAGGGGATACTTTTAACATAAAGGATAATACCATTAAATAGATTTAGGGAGGTATTTAAAACCCGAAAGCTTGCAGCAAAAGCACTCTATTACAAGAGAATCAACGTAATTTTTAGACACGTCTGGACAGTCTTGAACGGGCAGAAGAGGCTCTTCCACATAACTTGTTTATATTATACTTCAGTGAATATACTTACTAAGAGGTGGCTCAAAGCCTGTAAAAGACATCACTTTCACCTTGGGTGGGAAAAATCAGAGCTGTCTCTACACATTGAGAGCTTGGTTGGTCTTTCCTGCTTCTTCTTCTGGTAGGACTTGTGCCACTCGTTGTGTCCCTCAGGCAATATCAACCTTGCAGTTATACAATGTTTGGCACTAGAAGGGTATGGCATGTCACAGTCTCTTGTC
The DNA here is from genome assembly GCA_013397915.1 of Daphoenositta chrysoptera. Classification (NCBI taxonomy): domain Eukaryota; kingdom Metazoa; phylum Chordata; class Aves; order Passeriformes; genus Daphoenositta; species Daphoenositta chrysoptera. Next base: position 350,788 of record VZRO01002278.1, read on the forward strand.
ACACCTGCATACATTCACACACTGAATCATGCATTCTCAGTCCTGAAACAGAGAAGTTTCAGTGTGTTCAGCTCCTGTAGTTTCTTCTGAAATATCTGAATGGGGTCCTCCAAAAAGTTTAGAATATGAAAACTATACTTTCTTGTTCCTTTTTTTTTTTTTTTGCAAATTGAACACTGAATCATGATTATCATTTAATGAATATCACTACGTGCTAAAGCTCCTTATTTCTCCTCAAAACCAGAAGTGAGCTGCATAGAGTTTCTGTTGAAAATAACATCAAGAAGTTAAATTGCATTTGAAAGACTTTGAAATTCCACAGAAAACAAACAGTTCTGGTAGTATTAATTTTAATGACCTGATTAATCAGAATTTAGTTTATTTTCTATTGACAGCCTTATAAACATGATGACATTTCTTTTTAGTTAAGAACTATTTGGCAAACCTATTCTAACCTGAATGGTTGATTTATGGGAATGTTGAAGACTACAAAGCTCCTGTTTTTTCCTCCAGAAAACAGATTTCCTAACAGCAACACTGTGCTACAGTTTTGTTATTTTTGAAAAGGGGTGGGGTTTTTTTTTGTTTTTGCCATTGATTATGGATATATCAATCATTCATTTCTAAAATAAAATGCAGTACTGGCTAAAGTTGAAAGCTCTGGCCAGAGCCTTTTTATTGGTTTGATTGTAAGTACTGTGCAGTCAGAGTTTCATAGCAGTAAGGGGTGGTGGGTGAGTTCCCCCAGCTGATGTGACTGATTTGTATGTGTGGGTCAGGGTTTGGGGTTTTTTGAGGTTTTCAGACGATGCTGCTGTATCAGTGTCCTGCAGGCAGACTGCACACAGTGGATCAAATGATAATCATGATGATAGCCAGACTAAGAACACTATAGCTTGCTGCTCTACTTGTAGTACGCAGTTTAGTTATTCCTACAGCCCTACTGTCATCCCTTAATTTGGACTGCAACGTTGGAGCTTCTTCAAGCTGTGTTTTTGCTTTGTTTACAATGTGGTTTCATATTCCAAGCGCTCCTGAATAAGGGCATCATCTTTATACTGTAGCCGTGGAGGAGCAGGGGAACATTCAAACGCTAAGATTGCCTTCCTCAGGCTCCTGTCCAACACGTGTCTCTCCCATGCTGGGTACCTGTTCCTGAACAGATCGATTTTAATGACAGACTCCTCAATCCTTGGTGGCCGGGAGGAAGGTGTGGATGGTGCAGTGGGTCTCACCTGGAACACAGGCACGCACCCATCCCTCTCGGCAAATTTTTGATCCCTCTCGCTCGTGACACTCCGGTTGTTGGAGATGGAGCGCAGCGTGCTCGTGGCCACTTCTGGGGGAAGGGTGAAGGCAGTGGCAGGGTCCTCACAAGCACAGCTTGGTGACTGCCCAAACCTTGGTCCATTGGGGTGAAAGAAGGCATAGTACATTAGCATAAAAACAATGCCTGTTAAAAAGCTGCTAAACACTACACACAGTGCTGGTATGGCAAATGCATCAGAGATTGGAGGGGCCTTGTACAGATACCAGAGAACACTCAAGGCAGTGTTCTCTAAAAGAATGACAAAATAGTAAATGAAAAGCCTACAGCGTGTCCTTCCTTCCTTGACATTGAACCAGCTGAAGATATAGATTATCCCAACAACCATGTCGAAAACTATCTCCTCCCATTTAGTGATGCAAAACTCTGTCTCGCAGTGAACGATCCAGAAGGTCATGATGCACCAGTGCAGCACGATGAAGATCCCAAAGTACAGCTGGAAAACCGAGGCAAACAGAGCAAAAGTAATGACCCTTGCTGCAATCGTGAAGAAATGCCAGCAAAACTGGATTATAACAGCCATGTAACTGATGGGTTTCTTGTCATCGCGGGAGTCACGGAGGGCCTTTTGGTAGGAAGCCAAAGCCCAGGCCAGGGATACAAGGGACGCTGCAGCAGTAAGACCTAGGAGGAAACAGGAGATGCAGTTAAGGCATAATTAGTATGTCAGCACTTGGCTGAAAACAGTGAGATCCTTGCTGCTTTAAATATGTTCTCCACCACTGGCACAATAAAATCTCTTCCTGCTCAGAGAAATGAACCTCTGCTGCTGAGACTTCATTGCCCTTCCAAGGCTGGATACACACAAACAAGAGCAGCTATCAAACCACACTCTGAACCTCTTCTCTAGCAATTACACATCTGAAACTAATTAATTAATTCACAACTTTGAGCAAGTTGGGAATAGGTGTCTCTGTCAGCTGTGGGATTTAAGGGCACCTACTGTGGTTATTATTTTCAAGAAAGAATATTAATTTTCTGATTTTCAGAAGTCATTAAAGAAGCCTAATATAAGGCAACAAAGCCTTTCTAATTAAAATGCCAGCATCATCTACACATAAACTAAATCAATAACAATGAGAGCATAAATCTACATGTTAAAAATAAATTTATGTTACTCTTGTTGTATCAAAATTTAAACCGACTGCCTTACTCTTGCTGAGGGAAAAAAATGCTTGTTTTGATATTTTCACCACTTTTAAACAGAATTTTAAAAAGTAGAAAATGTCAGAACTTATTTTCTTCCAGCTGGAAATCAAATTTATTTTAGAAATGTTTAAATTTTTTACTGAATTAAAGACTAAAGATGCTCCTAAAGTAGTAGGCTATATATTATAATTTATATAGCCATTCTGTCTCCTATATATCACAGAATTGCCTATTTACAAGGTCCTAAACTATAATATTTTAGTAAAACCTGAAAAATATCTAAAGTATTCCATATGAAATTATTTCTCATAAGATTTCAAGCATTAGTTTTGTGAAAATACGCAAACTGTCAAATAATTTTTTAAAAAATAGACCTTTCTATACATATTTTGAATTTTTATTATTCTTTTCTCCTCAAGGGAGTTCGATTCTTGTTGGTAGGTAAATTTAGGAAAAAAAAAGTTGATTTGAAACTGAATCTGACTTTTAAACTAGTCTGTTGCTTCCATACACTACCAGAAAAACACCTTACATTCCCATTTCAAAAACTGTATAGTTCAGCATAATTATTCAAATGCTTAATACTTACATAGCATTCTGTTAGAAATGAATGATAATTCTTCTGTACTAGAAGATTAATTTTTATTTTCTTATGACTTGCTTTGGGTGGAAAGGGAAATTTCAATTGAAATGCAAAATCCTTGCCTTTCAAGTATGTTTATTATTTAAATAAAATTGCAATAAATGTTGTATACAGAGGAAAAATGTATCAAACATTTTACACTTAAAACTGGTTTATTACCAAAGCTAATTTTACATACAGCTAATGAATGAATTCATAAGTCTCAGCATCCCAGACTGAGAATTTATTCATGGACCATTTAAAGATAATGATGTTTCAGCTTATTCTATTTCTAAGCAGGTCCTTAACTTTGAACTAGTTATTGAAGTAAATCAAACTGACATGAAGAAAACATTTCTTTTGTCTGCTGTTAAAAGCTGTTTAATCATTTCAACAACCTTTGGTTCAGGATGCAAAGCCAGTATTTTTCTTTCCTACTAAATGGCTTTCTTTAGAACGTAACAATTAAGAATATATTACTTAAGTATGATAAATTTTATGAAATTGTATTAATAGAGAATGGTAAATTTAAGCCTAAATACATGTTGCTATTTACTTTGGAAAAAAACCAAAAAGAAGGTTATTTTAAAAGAGAAAAAAATGTAAGTTATGGAAATAAAATCTATTTAAACAATTCACTTGGCTTAACACACTAAAGTTTTGCTCAGTAAGTAGTACAGAGAGATTCATTGCTTTCAGGAGGGATTGTTTGCCAATGTTTCTCCCTCTCTGGCAGGGTGCTAATAATGTTGTGAGCTCCCATGAATCCATGAATTTAAAACCCCTTTGCTTTAAAAACAAAAATAATAACAAACAATCAGCAGAAATATAGAGCAAACTTCGGATTCTAGGGAGAATTTTTAATAAAACTTCATAACTTTTCTTCCCATGCAGATGCCTGCTTGAGAAAACACCAATGTTACTTCTGGAATCTTCCTTCATGGAGAAAATAAGCTATTGGCAATGAAGACAGGAAAGAGACATGGTATAAATTGGTGTTTTCATTTCTGACACGTATATTTGCTTTTTCACACTGGGCTGCCTTTCTGTATCCATTATCTCTGATGACAGCCCTGGGAGCTGAAAATGTAAGTTCTTGTTTTCCTGTAGGAATGTTTTAAGTTTTGAAAAAACACAGTTCATTTCCCTCATGAAATGAAAAGTTGGGAAAGGTAGATGAATAGGATAAAGGATCTTTCAATACAAACAAGCCACTCTGAACAGGAACTCAAGAATAGCATTATCAGCACAGGAAAAAATAATGTGAGCGAGAAATCCGTATGTTTTCTTTGCAAATCTCACTTTAATGACCTCACACACTCCCCCAGAGGTTTGTAGAGATATCATCAGTTTTGCATTAGGAAGTGTAAAATCATTCAACAATGCACACAGAATATAAATTCATAGGAATTTCCACTGTTCTAATGCTAATTAATTCACAGTCATTGTCTGGGACATAAAGAAGCAAGTACAATAGCTATGTAATTCTGTTATTTAAATAGTCATTAATAAGGAATCATCCTCTGCTTTTACAGAACTAACTCAGGGATTCTGGCATACAGGAGAGAAAAGGAGACAAGGCAAGACACAAAAGGGAAGAATTGCCAGTTAATATATTATGCATCTGCTCTTGGCTATTGGCAATAGTGTTAGGGATATAGAATTAAGATAAAATTAAATGCTTTGTGGGCTCCATCCATTTTTCTTTATTGATGAGAGAAAGCACTAAAGAGTTATTGAAAGTAAATTAATAATGAGAAGAATGATGTAAAAGTGATGCAAATGGCAGTTTGCTAATAAATGTCACTATGTAAATAATTTACTAGGAATGGTTAGAAATAAAGTGAATTATTGTAACACTGAATGGATAATTCATTAATTAGAACATATTGGTGTATTTGCTGAGTATATTTTCATATGAATCTCTTTATCCCTATTTCAAAACAGGAACTAAAATAAATGTCTGTTACTATCAACCCAAAATTTTAGCAATGCAGGTGGTTTAACTTCCGCAGTCAGCAAGACTTATTTACCACTCAGAAATGAACAGAGATTGGACATGATCTGTGGAGACACTGTTCATGAAAAACAAGAACCAGCTTTCCCACTTCCTCATCTGCAGTCTCTGCAAAATTTCTGGGTACTGCAGCAGCTTTCTGGTGCATTAGACTCTCCTGTATTATGAGACTCTTGTATTTAGGGTCTTGATCTTGGAAATTAAGACTAAATAGTCATTCCCAGTGAATATGTACACAACCAACTATATGCTCATCCACTACAGACTGTTACAAGAACAGGACAGCAGGAATTCTCTAAAATGGCCTTAAGAAGCATGGAAGCATGTTCTTATTTCTTTCTTTTCTAAAGGTGAACTTTTAGACATTTTCCGCAGTATATGATCTGATCTCTAAAATTCTGTCCTGGAGAGGAATGAAATGCAGGCTTTGCAGAAGAAAAGCATCCCAATTTGCATCAGGCAAAGGATACTTTTGTCTGGTTCTAAAGTGGATACCTGAAATACTCTAAATAGCAAAGAGTGGGAGTGTACATATCCACTTTCAGCCTTTGCAGCATAGCCTATCCACAATAGTCACAACAGCAAGAAAATAGTGCATTGCATCAGGACAACATTCTGCCAGGAACTAATTATAATATCTTTTGAGTGAAAAATACAAATTAACCTCTTTTATTCTGTGAATGGTTTGCATGACTTAATTATATTATTTTTATAAAGGAAAGACAACTTTTTAATTATAGATGAGTTTCAGATGTTCTTAAGATAGTAAGAGTCTATCAGACTTTCTGTCTGATAAACAAAGAACAGAATTGTGTTGATTGAATTATAATTCTAATTTCTTTCCCTGACATTATTAATTTCTCCATACATGATAAGTGCCTGTCTTTTATAGATTGTGGCATTTCTGTATGGATACTTTAAATATAATACATAATACAAAAAAACAATGAGATGCAGCTCATTATAGACAAGAAACCCACAAACATGACTTTCACAAGTGAAAGCAAACAGATATGATGGAAAAGAGAATATATACAGAGATGAATACATTCCCAAATGTAATATTGTTTCAAGGAAGCAAGCAAGTTCAAATAACTAGATGAGAATCAATTGAATTCTCCTCAATGGCATTTGTTAAAGGCATATTCAGGTCCATAAATGACTTTTTTCTAATCACATCAGTCGCTAAATCCCACATAGCATAAGGACAGAACAGCTCGAGTCAGCTGGAAACCCTACAAATGAATGAACCGATCTGAGAAAGTGCTCCTTGACATTCAACCTGATTTCAGAAATCAAACTCCTGCCAAGGTGTCTGTCTCTGCTTCATCCTTCCTTTTAAACTTGTACTCATCTCACCACTTCCAGAAGTAAATTCATCTAAAAGCAGAAATACCAAATGCAGCAGGACGTCTAGGCGTGACAACATTGCCTGGGATGTGAAACTTTGAAACATTATTTTAAGAAAGCCTATTTTGTGAGTTTCCTACTCAGCTGGAGAAGTGACATTACATTCATCCAAGCTTCCAGGTGCTTCTCTGAACCAAAGCCAAGGAACTCTAATATTCATATCTTAGTCCTTTAGGAAACAGCATATCATGACTGCATCCCTCCAGCTTCAGAAAATGTCTTGCTATATTTACACAGCTTTTGCCACGCTGCTCTGCAAGTATAGGCACAAGCTAAAGATTCACGTGGAGGCAGCCTTGCAGGCAGCTTGACAGCAATCCATGGGTTTCTGCACTAACTCTTTTGCTCCCAAATGCAGTGTATGACAGCAGTGTATGCCATGGTGTACATACTGTGCTTCCATATGTGGTTTAGTACACAGGAGGTTTTGAATGTTTTAAGGGCAGCTTTTGGTCATATCAAGGACCACGTGTCCAGGCTGTCAGTTTGTGTTTCATGCTCATGGGCCTCATGACCAATACTGTGAGACGAAACCTAAAGATGAATCTTACTTTCTTTCATGCATTCTTATTTCACAAGGCAATATAAACTCTTGTCCTCACCTGGGTTATTTCCCCATAAACATGTTGTCGAAATAATCCTATTACTTTCCCACGTCAGCAAGTTTGTCATATATTGGCTATGCTAAATCAAGATCAAAGGCTTTCTGTTCAACTGAAATAAGCTTCCTGAGGTCAGAAAAGGACTTTTTTCTTCTTTCTTGAGTCCCACTATATCTGATTGTGTCTAGATTGAACTGGCACCCTACTGAAATGTTCCACTCCTGTGGCTGTACACTCAGACTGTTTGCTACCCACAAACATGGGAGTCAGTGTCTGAGGATGAGTCTCCAGTAGTTCACATTTCCAGTTTTTGCCACAGGCTTCATTCATAGCTGGGGATTTTCAAGGCAACATAGATGGTTTCATCAGCTTGCCAACATTCAGTTTAACTTTCTCCCACTGTGTACAGAGGTGGAGTAATACAGCATAACGGGTGACAGGAACACTTCCTTGTAAGTCAGAATTATGCCTGATATTACTTCTCCTGTGTGTTACACAATACTCATAGGACATGCTAGCATAAATAGGAATAACTTCTCCCATGATTCCTCTCTGCTGCTTTCAACAGATACTTCTGGTGAGACAATTTCCAGCTGCTTCTTTAATTCGGCGCTCCACAACAACTTACCATTGCCCTGAAAGTCTAGAAACATTCTATATATTGTGTTACTTTCAACCTTATTCATTTTACCTACTCCTATTTTTTTACCAGCAGTGGCTTGGACTATGTAGATGACCAAGGTTAACTGGTAAAAGTTTGGCTTATTTTATGTATTTTTAGCAGTTTGATAGGGTGTGTACAGGACACCTGCATAATGATTTATCTCTTGCTGCACTCAAGGTCATATCCACCTTAGCAAATCTAACTGTCAGACAGTGTTGAGAAGCTTCTGCTGAGCAGCAATTCTGGTCATAGTTTTAAATACAGGGATGATGGTCATAATTTTGTTTCAGAATAAAATCAAGCACAGTTTCCCTTTGCCTTGCCCCAAAATCCAAACTAAGTCTTTTACCCAGTTTTTGTTGTTAATATTTCAGGACTTGTATTAGAAACTATGAATAAAATCAACACAGAGAGGCAACTTGACATGCAGGGACCACAAGAACCATGAAAGTTGTCTCTCTCCTGTCTTTCAAAAGACCACAGTAAGTAATTGAGGTCTCTCATTCTTCACAGACACAAAAATCTCCACTACCTTCTCCTCTATCTGTAGAAGCAATTGGCTCCTTCAGATACTTGAATGGAAGTTGCACTGCCAGAATACGCCAGCTAAGGCCAGTTACTAGTACACATGCTGGGTGATCTCTTCCCTTTCAATTACATTTTCCCAATATTTGTTAGTTTCTTGTTCTACTAAAGATGTGTTATACTTAAGACTTTCAGTTTAGGAGTCCTTATTAGCCACCAATCAAGTCCAGTCCTTCACTGGCAGTGACAACCTCCAGGTACTCGTGTGTCATGCAGTCTGTGTGCTGCCAGGCTTGGCAAGACAGCATGAGATCATTGTGCCTGTTAGGAGTCTAAACTTAGATTCTGTACTTTCACAGCTAGACTCTCTGCCTGGTAGGTAATTTGGTGTCTTTTATTCCAGTGAAGTATGTGCAGCACAAACATACCCACTGACTCCAGGCTCATTTCCATGATTTCTACATTTCAGGGCTTTCAATGCCTTGAGCTTGCTGCAAGTAGCTTACAGAAATCAAGGGATTACTGGGAGGATGCAGCAACCCCAAGCGGAACCAGCCCCCTGCCACAACTCTTAAGAAACATCATGAGAACATGATGTTAATTTAAATATCTGGCACCATCTATGGGAGACAGCTCCACCTGCACTGCTCTGCCCAATGCCCTCTGTGCACGGACACCTTCCAGTACACCAAAGGCAACAGCAGCAGCCCTTCTCCTGCCACACAGCAGGAGAAAGGGAAAAAGGTGGAGCTTACTGGACATGTAGAAAATCCCGGTAGAACTTAACTCTTGAGGAAATGCCTTTCTGTTGATCCACATTTCTGTGATTTCACCAGTACTCTTCTGTTGAGCTTTCATATGCTTTTGCTTACATAGCTTCTGGACAAATTTTATCCTGGTATTTCACTGATTTGGAGGAACCAGCCACAGAGATTTTCATTCCATGGCATATAACAAGATCAACTGGAACTCTTTTATTGGAATGCTTTGGAAAAATATTGAAGTAAAAAAAAACCCCAAAGATGTACACAGGAAATGCTATTTAGATTATTTAGGTCTTCTGTAGAATATACAATTTAAAAAAAGAAAGTATATTGTACTTAGTCTATGAGAGTGCATAAGCACGAATAGGAAGAAAATTAATTATTGTCATTTGTTTCTTTTACAAAGTCACTGTGTCACCTGCCCCCAAGGTCTGTTTGCCATCAGCTCACAGGGCAGAGGTCTGATCTCAGTGGCTGGCTTAGTGCTGCTGTGGAGTGAACCCACACATCAAAAAAGGGCAAGAAAGTAAAACTTTGGACTAACAACTCTCAGAGCAACAATACAAAACTAGAACTGAAATGGTACAAAATTTGGAAAAATATCTGTCAAAGTGAAAGCATGGTGGTGCTACAGACAATATTGGTTTCCTAATCAATTATCCACAAAACTGTTTTCTAATTGGGTGTCAGGTGCTATTGGGTGTTGGCAGGGGGACACACGGGGTGGCCTCCATGAGGAGAGGTCAGAGCCTGTCCCGTGCTGGACACAGACGTTTCCAGCCCGTTTCCAGCCAGCTCCAAACTGAGCCACCACAGGACACAGCTGAGCCCATCAGCCAATATGTTGGCGCCTCTAGAAAACATATTTAAGAAAGGACATTTAAAAATGTCTAATAGGCAGAGGAGGGGGGAAAATAAGGATGAGAGAACAGCAGTGTAAGCGCTAAGGTGAGAGAAGAAGGAAGAGGATGAGTTTCTCCAGGCAATTCTGTGAGAGAACCATTGTGGGACAGGTAATTTCCTCCTGTCTGTGAAGGACCGTGGTGGAGAAGACAGACACCCTGCAGCACGTGGATATTTCTTGAAGGAAACTGTGGCCCCTGAAGACCCATGAAACTGCACTTCAGCAGTTTTTTCTTGAAGGAACTACGCCTTGTAGGAGGGACCCCATGCCAAAGCAGAGGAAAAGTGTGAGGAGAAAGAAGCAGGAGAGAGAAACTGGTATGGACTGACTGCAATTCCCCATTATCCATCATCCTGTGCCACACGGAGTGGGAAGGCAGAAGGGTCAGCGATGAAAGAGTGAAGTTGATTTGGTAAAAAGGGGATAAGGGGAAAATCTTGCTTTGATTTGTACGTGTTTCTCATTATCCACATCTGTTTTCACTGGCAATAAATTCAATTAATTTTCCACAAGCTGAGTTTGTTTTGCCTGTGGTGGTAACTGGTAAAGTATTTCCCTGCCTTTACCCCAGCTCACAAGGTTTTTTATCCTCTTTTCTCATGCTGTTCTGTTGAGGAAGCTGAGTAAATGAGCAGCTGGGCAAGTGTTTGACTGCAGTCCAAGGTCAACCCATCACGTGTAATCACTTCACGTCAATATATTTTTGTACCCACATGCTGTTTGTATGGTCATGGAGTTAGGGGCTAGGTTGTACCTGTTCCATCCAGGACCTCTCAAGAAAAAGATTTTTTCCTTGCACGAGGATACATGAAACATTCCTCAAAATTCTGTAAACTCTCCTTCCTCTGAAGGGTGCCTTGCCACCTGCCAGTGACCTACAACGTACTGGCTGCCTCAAAAATGGATGTCTGAGAATATCAAAGCTGTCACATTATTTCCTGAGATTTAATGAGAGGATGTGGGAGTAGAATGCACCTAATACCCAGGAGAATTGGAGGGTTACCACAAATACAGTTTTTCAATGCCTGTAGAGAAAAATACAAATTCTGAAAAAAGAAGTACATATCAATATTTTTTTGGTTTAGGTTAACATAGTCACAACAAATTCACTATCTTGATTTTTTTATAGTGAAACATGCAAAAAAAGTGATATGTCAGTCATGTGTTTCATAGGTGTAGACATATATTTAAAGTGAGATGGCACAGTAACAATCAGTATAAAATACAAGCCACAGCGCATTGCATCATGAACACTGAGTGAATCCTATTATTGTGTTCAAAGAAGTGAATAAGAATTCAAAAGTTTAAAACAAGGGAGAAAACATCCTTCCAAGGGATACCTGCCTCGACTTTAAAAATGCACATTTTTTTCAGTCTGAATTTATCTACCTTTGGTGTTCAGCCATTGATTTGGTTGAAGTTCTATAGGGTTCAAATGACTTAAGCATAATATTTCATGGACCTTCAGAGTTTTAAAAATTAAAGGTTCCCAGGACATCAGTTTTTTATTCAGAAGACCTCAGTACTAAATAGCTGAAAACGATTTTCCTAAGCCTAAAATGAGCAGTTGAAAAAAATATTTTTTTACTATTAACCAAGCTTTCTGATGTGTTTTCCACCAGCATCCCACAAGCAAAACAGCTTGAAATGATCGTACTGGCTGAAATATGATGGAACATATCAGAAATAGTATCTGGCAAATTCAAACTATCTCTTCTGAGTATTTTTTTGAAGACACAGTGAGTATCTTAATCTACAAATAGCAATACCACACTGGCTCTAGAAACGTCTGCTGAGGATTTGGAAAAGGAAGGGCTAAATCAATATTTCAAATACACCAGAGATTTATTTTTTTTTTAAGATATGCACTAGCTGTGGTCAGCATCCAACACAAACAAGACGAGAAGCCAAGATGTATTTTGGCAGGAAAAATATCCCAAATATCTTATACTAAGTCTTATTACAAATCAATAACATGGGACCAGGTCACTGGCAACAAAATATTGACTCCACGCAAAAATAGCATGGGGCCCTTAAATCTCCTTAAGTCATGATTTTAGGATTGGCTTTCAGTGGTTCAGAGGCTTGTATTGGCTTTCTGAAAGGGAATAAATTTCAGCCCTCATTAAGGAACTGATATTTATCCCACTTGCACATTGAAATTGGTCTGAAGTTAGTACCTTATTTGACACAATTTTTCTAAAAAGGATTTTATATATGTACGAATTTTTTTTGTTTGTCTTTCAAGCTTCTCTAAGCTCTGAAGAGATGCTGAGGATGATGCCTGATATGGTGGTCTGGGACAAAACACAATTAGTGTCACTCTGAAAAAGAAGTCAATTTAGTATGTATGCAATCCCACTTAGCAAAGGAAAAACTGGAGGTGTTAGCTCATGTTAGTACCTGAAGAAGTTTCCCTTGGATCAAACTCTTTGCTATGTTTCTTTCATTTTGAAAAAGTTCAAACGTATTTTCACAATAATTCATTAAATAGACTTATTTTTCTGTTAGTGGAAATGCAATCACTAACCTCTTCTCCTCCATCTCAAAAGAAAATCCTTATTTTCACCTACTGTGCAGATAAAGTAAATTGAAGCAGAGTCTAACAAACTGTTTCTAAGAATATTCAGTGTATTCTGGAGATTAATTCTGCTTCCAGCTCGTGCCATACTTGGATTATTTTAGGCCTCATATTTACATCTTTGTCTTCAATATTATTTGCAAAGTTATTCATTATCAGTAAGGAAGCTCTTCAGCTATATATCCACATATGTCTGATGTAGTTGGAACGTATACACATTATATATGTAGGTCAGTATTACGTACATTATGTATGTATTGTATATTTCAAGTTATATACTACATGCAGACAGATAAACTGGCACAATTTGAATATACCAAGCAAAATAATGACTCAAAATTTCCTCTGAGAAGCTTTTCCAATATTTATCTGTGGCTTGTGCCAAAAATTTGCACCTTGTTGCAAGTTTAAATGAATCTAATTTCCATTTCTGCTGCTTGTCTAGAAGATTGAAAAAGTTCCCCTGGCTCCTGTCATTAAGCCTTTTTTTTTTTTTTGGATGTATAAGTACCCAGAGAGAGTGATTGAATCACTTCTTCATCCTTTTCCCAATATTTTAGGCTTATGAGTTCCTAGAAGACTTATATCCCAATGGTTGATTGATGGCCTCTGGGACCATTTTTTTCTTGCCCTTTGAATTTCCTTCAGTAGCTCCATCCTCCAGGAATTGTGTCACAGAACAGGGCACAGTGGTCTTACTGGTGGTGTTCAAAGTGGTTTGATCTTTTTAATGTGTCTACTTTATTTTTTTTTTTTTTTCCTCTTCAAACATGGATCAATATAAGGTTCAAAGCCTCAACCTGACACCAAGATCTCACAAAAAAGTTCTTCCCTGACTGCAATGCCATCTTCTGAATTCTTAGAGAATTTCCCATCCTATGGGTGTAGTCTGTGTTTCTGGTTGTCAAATACACTTTCCTGTATTAAACCATAATTGTTTGGTTGTGATAATTTTGACCAATCACTCAGATTGGCCTGTGATGGTAGCTGTCCCTAAGAACTACCAAGTACTCTCACATCTCTGTGCAAAGCCTGGAAATGCCAGCCACTGGAAACCCAGCTGGCAAATGATACATGTCATCATCCACAAGGCTATCAAACCAGATGAGAGCAAGGACAGGCATTTAGCAGGTGCTCCTGAACACTCCCTTGCTCATTCTTTCCTAATTTTCCTAATTCTTTCCTATATCCATATAGATGACAGATTTTAGTGCACTTTATATGAGCCCTACTCCTTCCTGCTTCAAGATCTCATGTGATTTTAAGTCACAAGAACTTAAAAAAAAAAAATTATACAGTATTCATTACAGTTGCTGTCATCATTCTAACTTTTGAGCTTGTCAGTGAATGATAACAGGTCTGGGTAACAAGACCTGATATCCAAAAGAAAAAAAAAAAGGTTTGCAGAATTCTACTATCTCACTTCTAATTCCTAATATTTTATGCTGAATTAAAGTCAGGATAATCTATACTAAGTTTTATTTCTGTGCACACTTAAAAAAAAATTTTTAGATTTGTTTCTTTGTTTCTTTATGCATCTGCACATCAGTCTGCTCCATGGCAATTGTTAAGAATGACCATCTGATTTCAACAGAATTTGACACAGAAACAGATGTCTCAAAGACACTAATTTCTGTGAAGTTCAGGGAAGATGGCAGCTAGAGAAGGGCCCAAAGAAATGTTCCCACTTAAAGTATAGTGGACTTCAGGCATTCCCTTTTAATGCCTGAATTTTAGGCATTTTTATGCCTTCAGGCATTTTTATTGCAACAGCTAGGGACCAATTAGTAAGTGAATAAATATGTCCCTGGCAGCTGGCAAATTCACATAGATGTAACTTTGAGCTAATCCCAGCAGATATTGCCTCTTAGCCATCCGAGCCCAAAGTCATGAGAGAGAACTTGGAATAAAGTAGGGAGTGAACAGTACAGTGTGACAACCCAGGGGATCTGAGAAAAAAATGGATATATTTTCAGGGCAATGGTTAAGGCAGGAAATGAGGCTTCACTACTTTTTCTGCTTGAAGAACGTACATTAATAGGCACTCTCCTTTTCTTGAACTCATCTACTTCTCCAATATTTTGTTAAAATGTAATGTCTCAGTGTCTATAGACATACATGTCAGCATCCTCCAGGCTGGAACATGATATAGCTCAGGCTGGACACAGAACACAAAGAGGGCCCTGCAAATGGAGCTCAAAGACTTAGATTAGGTTTCAAATTTTATTGAGCATCTACCTCCAAGTGCAGATAAATGAGTATTAGTTTTACACCAGTGTGACTGTAAATCAGATTCTCTGCAGACACAAAGGGAGAAGTGACAGTCAGCTGCATACCTAATATTTATTTGATTTATTGTATTTTTGATACAGTGTGACAGCAGATTAGCAAGGCATTTTTATGACACTGATGATCAAGAAGTTATCAATTCACATCAGCAGGAAATTTTAACCAAGAGAATAACAATAATAAAGCATTCAATCTATAACAGTTACCTAAGTAAACAATTTGATATAAAAATCCAGTATTTTCTCAACATCAGCAGTAGCAGCAACAACTGCTAAAAGCCCAGAAGCAGTAGTTCTAAACCTACTGCTGCATATACTAGACTAATAGAATACCTTTACTCTGGTCCACCTTATTAATTCTGATTTGGAGAGGAAACAGGATAGTGTGTGTGCCCTCGACTGGGGGAAGGTGACGATATGCTATTTCCCTCCAGCTTTCGTAGTTGTTTGGATGGGCAACTCTGAAAGACTCTTCACTCAGCCTGCAGAAAAATAGCTTATCTCTGCTACTACTACACTTAGATAGCTCTTCCCAAGAAGTCAATTATAAACATAACTATTCTTTAGAAAACAGAGATCATAGAAAGCCCTCTGAGCCGTGCCATAAACACACTGCCAAACAAAGAATCAAAACCAAAACCATGACAAACTAATAATATCCCATTTTGAGATTTGAAAGGTAATATGAAAATACACTTCAAAGAGTTCAGATTCCCAGTTAGAGAAAAAAAGTGCCATGATCTATTTGAGTAAATGATCTTCCACAGAGAGATGAAGTAAATAGGTTAGGCAAATACTATTTTTTTGGTAATAATTGTGGTTCTTACCAGAGCACATGCAAAATACCTTTCCCCAAACACTCTGGCACTGGTCCAAAAAAATATTTCATATTAATTACAAGTCCATTCAGTATGCATATAGATTGTCTCTACATTTCTGCAAGTTTTAATGTTAGGATACCAAGATAAACTATATTTTGATCTCCTAGTATTTAATTTGAACTCTTAGCACTTCTGGCCTATTTATACCATAATGAATTTCAGATTTTTCTATTGCTATGACTGACTGTTTTGAAACAACGTATTATGGGCATTGATACTAGCTAAGGAATAAATACAACACTCTTGCAATAACCTAGCATACCTAAATTATTAATTTTTTTTTTTCTTAACCTGATTCGGAAAGTGGGAGACCGAGAGATTTTGTTTTGATTATGTTTAGAACAGGAGTTGATTACAAAGTTGTTTAGATATTTTCCTTATTCTGTTCTTGAAAAGCAATGTCTATCAAGGGGAAAGAGTGTGATTTATCTTTCTGAGATACTCAACACTCTCCTCTCACAAAATAACTACCATAAGCCATAGCTTAAACATCTTGTCCATTTCAGTTCTACATATTTTCCTTCTACTGTTTCTGACCCTAAAAATATTCAGCATCAACTCCCTCCCAAATGCTCCCTGAGACACCTTCCAGTTCTCTTTGTCACCTCATCTGCAAGGTTTTCAAACTGCTTTTTTTCCCAATGCTCCTTGTATTTCTTGCTTTCCTGCAGGTTTCCCGGTTCATATATTTGTTTTCTGTAGAGGTGCTCCAAATTTTTAGCCCTCCTTCTCCCTTCCTAAGTCCATCTCATCTGGCATCTCCACATCCCTGTACCCATCCCAGCCTGGGACAAGGGGCCCAGGCATCTGCATTTAGATGAAACCTCTTGATGACTGGATCGTTGGGATCAGAGCTTTCTGCTTCAGGAATGTGTTGTGGTCCACCATGAAACCGGACAGCTGCCCTCTCATGCTCTCTCCTCTCAGCAGCAGCATCCTGTCCCAGCAGCTCCCTGCTCTGGTTTCCATCCTGTGTGAAGTCACACGCAGCTCGTACCTATTTGTTGTTCTTCAGGCTTTCCCCTCAAGCCAGCTCATCTGATTTCCTTAAACAGCCAGGGTTTTTAAAAATCCTGTTAAACAACTGTGGTTATTTAAAAAAAAGAAGTTTGCTACAAGATCTTGCTACAGCAACATATTTCATAGGAAACTAATATTCTTAATTTTAAAGAAAGCTTTAGCTGTGCTACCTGCTTCATATTTTAATACAAGATGTCATATTGAGGACAAAGGTCTCCTTTTGTGAGCAACTATCAAGTCAGCAAGCTTATTCACTGCTTCCTAGTCTTTCCAAGCAGCCTTCATTATCTAGGGCATTTCAATTCACTTTCTTCTTTTCAGACTAGCACTCCTATTTGCTAAATTATGTCATCAGAATAACCCCTGCCCTGTGTCTCTATACATTTTTATTACCTCTCTTTCTCATAATGAAGTGAGGAAACTCTGAATACAATTGTCAAGTAATCAGGTAAAGTTCCGTAGACTGCAGGAACATATTTGTAATTACTTGCTGTCACACCATGTTTCTGTCTGCATTAAAATAATTTATGCTATTCACAGAGTACCTAGATCCATAAATTCATAATTTAACATTAAAATAGATAAAGTCATAGGCATGATCTCAACACAGCCTATTCTCAGTGCAAAGAGTTCATGAACTGAATATCTCAGAGGCTTCTGGGAAATGCAAGTGAAGTTGGTACAAAAAATGGTGTCTGACAATATTCAGTTAGTAAAATACATTATTTCTGTGCCCAGTATAAGATTCCCTCTCCTTTATCCATGCTGAAAAGGTGACAAAATTTCCCCTTATAGCTCCATTGTATTCCTCTAAGCTTTTCAAGAGGAGCAATGTTAGCTCCCAGAATGTGCATATTCCTATGAATGGAACTTTTAACAATTCTTTGCAGATCTAACACCTTTTCTCAAAATATTTTAGTATTCTCTGTAGTCATTGCATTATTCTTAAAATAGCTGATGGAGAATGTCAGTATGACATCCATTTTCCTGATGCATGAACCAGAGAAAAAGGAACTGAATGATTTGCCTGAAATATGAACCTACAAAGCCTTTTCAAGGGTAGGAACCCAGGAGTTTTAAAGCAGAGTCTATTATCCCAGCCACAAAGAGCGTGGCTTCAATGGCACCTCAGCACCACTGTGCAGCAGACTCCTTGGCTAAACTTTCAAACCCTGAATTATCTGCCTGCATCGACGCTGTGCTTATCAGTGGACCCAAGCACCACTGCCCATGAGCCAGCACTACAGTCTGTGCCTGCACTGCAGACATTGGCTCAGCAGTACAAGCTGGATCTTCAGAAACTTCTTTTCTGAACACTCAGTTTACCAAAAAGATAAACAATTCGTATATTTTGGAAGCCAGTTGAGTCCCACTCAATCTACCAGAAGCAACTGGGCCTTGAAAATAGGTCAAAGCATGAAGGAGAGAATATTTTCAAATTGGGCTTTTTACAGTTGTGGGCAGTGACAGATATTTATTTCATTCTTTCAAGCACTTGGCTAGCAACAACAATTCAGAATTATCACAACTGCCACTTCTCAAGAGCTATATAAATCAAGCTATCTTACCAACTTAGCAGCTTTCTACATTCCAGATCAAGAAGTGCTTGGTTTCTCTTCTTACAACTGGAGGTGAAGCTTTGTGCCTGTGCTCTCCCTAGACAGTGTTTAAACACTGTCTTTTAAACATGCTGAGAATGCCTGCTGCCAACACTGGCTTGCCTTTGGGTGAGTATGAGAGACGTTTTCCTGGAGTTTTTCCAACCTTAGATACCACTCACAAGATTATCACAGTGGTGATAGGTTTGTTCAAGACTTCACATTTGGGCACACAAGTTTCTAAAGGATTTCATGCTAATTCACTGGCAATAACTGCTAGGTGAACTAATTCTTCTTAGATTAGTTTTGCAGAGGCATAAAATTCCAATGGCTTTCCTCATCTGAAAGAGACTTGAGGACTGGGTATTTATGAGCATAAATTCTATGGGTCATTAGCAGGATTTGGTTCACTAAACCCCTATGGGTGTTTTTAACATGTCTTATCTGATATACTCAGTACAATTATTCAATCAAACCCTGCAACTTGAATTTATTATTTTTGGCCAATGGCACATTCCAGCACAGCTATATCTGGAACTTCTGAGTATATACAGCATATATACTCTGCTGTTTAAATAGCAATTTAATAGCAGCACTGTCTAAATAAGGGTATTTACTTAAATCAGTTATTTTCTTAAATATTCAAGATATACCACTTGTCTTTAAAAATTTCTTTTGCATCTTTAGAAATCAAGCAGCAGTTTTATTGGCATATTTGCAGGTATAATATTAACAAATTTACCTAACTCTACAAAAGCTATTGCATACTAGGTATCACCAACCTGAACTATTACTGAATTATTACTGCGTGGTAATAATGTCCTCAAAATAGAAGTTTATAATGTGAACATTTAAACTCCTGTAATGAATGCCAATTATTCTATTACTCTGCTCAGTGTATAATTAAAGAAAATGGAGAATATTCTGGGGTTGCAGTTTCTCTGTTGGTGGACTGTTTGGTAAACTTGACTGGCAGCTTCTCTGTAAATTTTTTTTTTTAACCAGCAGGGAATCAAGTCATGCAGCCATTCTGAGTGACAGCTAAAGAATACTGACTAATGAGCAAACACTCCACACTGCATTTTAAAAATGCAAACACCATCCAGGAAAAGGAATTTAAGTAGCCAATTTGTATAATAAATGACTTTATAAGGCATGCATGATAACAGAAATGAGGGAAAATGGGATGACAGTCCAGGTGGGCTCGATGCAGCAGGCATCCACAGTACAGGATGCCTTTACATCTTGAAAGGCAAACACCGCATACCTTGGCTAAATTGTCAATTAATTAAATAAGTTGCTAATATAATTAGTTTGCTCAGTTTTGGTTTCCTGGGATGAAATTAATGAAAGATCCCTTTGCACTTTTGAAGACAGACACTTATATAATCACACATATTTGCCATAGGAAATGTAGGTCCTCAGCCTTCAGAGTAGGAGGATGGATTGAGGGAGTTTGCCAACACATTATCCTGGTATAAATTAAAGCAGCTTGAAGGTGGCTGTCACTTGCCTTTGCTGCCGACTGTTTTAAAGGATTATTGATTCAGCTGACGAGCTCTGGAGGAGTGCAGCCAGTCGCCTTTCCCAAGGCCAAAGTCTTTGCACAGGAGGGAACAGCTACTTGTCTTCCAGGGCATCAGGGGATCATTGCACACCAGAAAGCTCTTCTACAGTCCCTGGCTGTGAATTAAGGGCTGCTCTGTGGTGGGAGTAATTGCCTGTGTTTGTGAAATAGGTCAGCCTGCCAAGCCATGCAAGGCTCTTTCCTCAGTTGCAAAGCATCAAAGCCTTAGAAAACCACCTAAATTAAATGTTTGTGAGAGAAGACCATAAGGGAGGGAGGAAAGAAAGTTGAGCAAAGGTTTAATGCATTGTAAGCAAACAGAAAACACCTGTGTGTCTTTCTGTGAGGAAAAATAAGGCTCACCCGAACTGCTTTTCAGTAGAAGCACATAGTCACACAAAAGGAAAAGAGTACTGCTGAGAAACATAAAGAGCTGTTTTTTAATACAATTCTCTCTTGTGCTGGCTGTACTTGCCAACATTTCACCTTAGGCGTAAAACTTCTTGTTTGTTGACCCATGGCACAACAAGGTGCAAAGCCAGTGCATAACTCAATAGGATTTGAGTCACGTTACATGTATAATAAGAAATTTGTGAAATGTCCTGTTTCCAGTTTCAAAAGTAACTTAAGCTTCAGCAGTAATTAAGTGCTTAACCCCCCTGATGTCAGTGAGAATTAGACATTAAAGCACTTTAGATGAAATCCTATGGGCCAAGATCTCCACATCTAAAAATAACACTGATGTTAAGTTTGCTGTAAGACTCCTACTACAGCTCAAAATAAACCCTTCTGTTGAATCCTTAGTGCCAGTTCCAATTCAGTTACAGTTTTGGAAATGTAACCTGAGGGCACATTGACCCAGTCCCTTGCTGAGAACATGCTCACTGCCTGTCTGGGAAAATTAGTTTCCCCAAGACTTGGGCTATGTTTTCCATGGTAGTATTCTTCTGCTAACCGTTAAAAGCTTCCTATGCTGTTTCCAGGGCTCTATCCAACTAAGATGCCCGTGTATCATTTTTTATTCCTTCAGTCAGTCATGCACCCATAAACTTGCTTTTCTTCTGTGCTGAAGCTCCTACTTAAACAATAGAACTCAATGAAAAATCCAAGATAAAGCTAAAGCACCATTAGAATGACCTTCCAGGAGGGAAAGTAGACATGACCAACTTTTCTTCTGAATTACTTTAATACAAATACTCAGAAGAACCAGCAGTATAGAAAACTGCTTCACTAATGTTTACCCAGCTGAAACACTATATAGCAGGCCCAGAAACATTTAAAAATCCTATCCATGACTCTGATGGAGGTGAAATTATTTTTGCCCACTTATAATTTGTGATTATCTTCTGCACTCCAAAGAAACCCTGTGCTATAAACTTCTTACTTTAAAACTTCTGGTTTTATTCAGAAAAATTTCAAAAGATGTCGAACATACTTTGGGAATTTTCAAGGTTAATTGTCAAATCCTTCATGGCATCATGTCAGCTTCTCTGTGGTAAATATAGGCTTGTGATCAGCAGACTGTCAACTGTATTTATATATAAGTCAGTGTTCCTAGAAACACATCTAAAGGCTATACTTAGAGGTTGTGCCACAATACTGCAGTGCTGCAAAAACTGGTCACATATGGAGGTAAACAGTTTTGAAAGGTTAAACCTCCTCACTTGAGATATGCTCTGACATCCTGTGGATACCAACTGGCTGAACACAATGCATGAGGAAGAGTTGTGGGTATATCAGGAAAGCAGACAGTTTCTTATTAGGATGAAAATTTACAGCTTAAAATGGTGAGATGGAAAATCTGCAGGGTACTGTGGGAAGGTCAATGATATGGATGTTAAGACCGGGACAGGCTCACAACTGACTTAGTCCTCAGTGAGTTTTATGCCTGAGATCATGAATATTTATTCTAAGTAATCAATTATTTATATGAGATAGCATGCAAGTACATTTATTATAAATATGTTTTAAACACAATATTAGTTAAAGAAAGCAAGGCACCTAGTCACTCTAGACAAGCATGCAAAAATTCTCAAAAAGATTTTCAAGGTCTGATTTTGTGCAGACTTAAAATAAACATGTCTCACACTCATCTGTTCTGAAACAGTCTCCTAAGCAAATAAGAGCTGAGTGTCAGTAAATTCAGTTTGGTATGCACTCCTCTTCCAGCTAATAGAGCCTACACTACCAAACAACTCTCTCAATTAAAGTTCCCTCAGTATTTCTGACTGAGCCTCAAACATCCTTGTAAAGTATTAATATGTTTCTATTCTCATTTTATAAATTAAAAACTGAGAGACTCCTTTGAGAAATGTGGCTTGTTCAAGCTTTTTTTTTTAATGTTTGGGCACTGATGAACCATTAGTTCATCTCATTCTCTCCATGTAGCCAGGTTAGGTATTTTTAGAAATGAAATGCAATCTGACTCAAGTCTTTGTCATTGGTAAAAGATATCTAGGTAAAATGTAATAGCTGGGGATAAACAGACAGTTGGACCTTGATTCCTATGAAACTCCAACTGTCCCACCCAACATAATGACCTATAGGAGAAGTCGCAAGATTAATCAATTTTCCCATGTCTCAGGTCCTTCCTTTTCTACAGGGCTCTATGTTCTCTTGCTAAGAAGAACAGATAATTCTGTGGTCAAAATGTTTTACAGAAAGCATCGTGCTTTTTCCCTAAAGCCCATCAATAAGTCTTCAAATACATGCACAGCTCTGATATTTCAGAAGGCATATTCCATGGACACAAAGAGATAAGAATGAAATGAACAAAAAACCCTCACCCAGTAGATAGGGAATAACTTACACCAGTCACCTGTAGTCAAGATAAAAATACACCACTTTGGTAATGTCCAGTGAATTAAAGACAAGTTTTAGGCCATTGTTTACATATCCTTATTTATACCAGGTAGATTTGTCCTGTTCCCACAATTCACCCATATATGGATTTTTGCTTAGTTAAGGGAAGTATCAGAAAAGGTCTGATTCTTAATAAGCTGATTCAACAGACACAGAAAACATCTTGTGATAATTCCCATTTTTTCCAAATCTTTTTAAAGTACCTGATTACGTGCAAAGAACAGTGTTAATGGGTCATTATTTTTTATTGCTAAAATAGCAAAAGAAAAACGTAAACATCAATGAAGACAGATTAAGGAGATAGAATTGCCACACAGGCTCAGACAAAGATGCAAGAAATCTCATATGCAAGATGCTAAGATCCAAGAAGCCTCTGGCAATGGCCCAGATCAGTCACCTAGAGAAAGGTACACAAATAGGACAGCTGTACTCTCCTCTTTTCCCAAATGTGAATTTTGTTTCAGTTGCCTTCTGTGCTCTTTCTCTTTCATGACTGCTCCCAGCTTTGCTTTGGACTTGTCTAACATTTACCATCCAGAACATCCTCACACCTTAAACACACCCTATACGAAAACCACATCTGTTTATTCATTCTTAATGTACCATCTGCTAAATTCCCTTCCAGTCATCAGACAATGTACCAAATGAAGCTGCAAACCACTGGTTACTTCTCTCTGCACTTGCAAGTGCTTATTTCATATACATCATGTGAGCTGTCAGATTTCAGAAAAGGCTGAAAACGTGACCCATATGTGTTGGATGTCTTCAATGCAATAATGCATCTACTTTTGTTCTCTGGAGAAGAGGAGCTGCCACTGGGACAAAGAAAGCGCAGAGCTGAATCAGGCACTGTAGGATTGACTCATCCCTGGTGGACAAAAGCCAACGTTAGTTTTTTCCTGTTACATAGTGGGCTGTTCCAGTCAGAAATATGAGGGAGAAAATGACACAGCTTTTCAGAAACTCCCTAAGGATGAGACCAACCCAAAATGTCTGCCTGTACAATACTTTATATTTATTTGCCAATGTTCATTTTTAAACTGTAAAAAGCAGTGAAATAGTTAATAGAGTGGTCTCAGTTCAATAACTGCCACTAAAAACCTGGCAACACATTGACACAAAGAAGATATTTCACAGTGCTCAATGCCATTTATTCAGAATTTTTTGCAAACACAGGCATACACCACCTTCTTAATCTGAAGTTGTTTCAATTTACTTCATAACTATAGGAATTAGGAACTTTAGATATAACTAAACTGAGATTCTTGAGGACAAAATACCAGTGTCAAACAAAATCAAGTTACCTTCCATCTCATCTGAACTGAGCTTCTGGCAGAAACAGCAGAAGTTTTATGGGAGATT
This sequence comes from Daphoenositta chrysoptera, assembly GCA_013397915.1. Taxonomy (NCBI): domain Eukaryota; kingdom Metazoa; phylum Chordata; class Aves; order Passeriformes; genus Daphoenositta; species Daphoenositta chrysoptera. The sequence continues at coordinate 374,931 of VZRO01002278.1, forward strand.
TTTCTTACTTTAGTCTCAGTTTCTGAGACTGTACAATTATCACAGCACACACCAACATGTCAGACACATCCTGTTGAAGAGGGAAGAAACTGGAAGAAAACCAGACTGATTAAAGTCAGAAGATCCACATGTATTTCTTACAGGAAATAACATGATCAAATGGAAGCCTTCAATTTACCAGTCAGTATCTCTGTTTATAAACCAATGAAGTTTGAGGCATCAGGCCTGCTGACGTCTTTTATAGGAAGAATAAAAGGAGCTAAGAAAACAGTTAAAAACCCCACATAATTTCAACATGTACTTTTGCAACGGGCTTGCATAGAAAGCAAAAAGAAGCTGTTAAACCTGCTAACTTCAACTTCTTTCATTACTAGATTACCTTTCCTGGTTTCTTTCAGAAAATAAGAATGGAGAACTGATGTCTCCTTGTAAGAGGAGTGATTATTTTGAATTGATGGTGAAATCAACAGGATGTGTACAGGACCTACTGCCCTCAAAGTCTCCAAATGCTGCTTACCTGGGCAGTTGTTCTAGGTTCAATTTTGGCAATTAGGCAAATTTTTTTTAAGTGTTGGCCCTAGAGCAATTATGGTACTGTATTTTGAACTGGCAGTTCAAATTAGCTTTGGCAAGTGTTAGTGACAGGTACTTTAGCTTGAGGGTCCATGCAACAAGATTTTCTTTTCCTGTAGCAGTTCTGTGTACGTATTTCTACAGGTTGTACAGGAAATTTCCCCACTTGCTAACAAAGGGGCTATGTATGTTTATGTCCTAGGGACTGAATCTGTCACTGTTTTCTTGGTAAAGATGGCCAGCTTGTGCCTTTTGCAGAACTTCATCACAAGGGACATTCTGCAGTGAGAGCAATGTACACTGTAGTATACACTACCAGTTGAAAAAAGAAAAAAAAAATATATATATGTACAGAAAAAAAAATATATTCAGTATCTTGTACTGTTACAGCATGTAGCAATGAATGCCAAGAGAACACCTTAACTCAGTAAGCCTTGTCTGCAAGTTAGGCAAAAAAAAAGAAGGAACCTTCTACCTGGAAAAATCTGTGTTATTGGAAACAATGCAACCCCATTGTACGGAGTTTGAAGGGTTTGCTATTTGAATAGATTACAATGCTCACCTTAGTTATGGCAGCCCCTTGCTCAACACATCAATTTTCATCTTATAAAGAAATACATTTCTTCAATAGGGGAAATGGCATGTTTCTGATCTAGTTGCACTGCCTGAATGATGTAATAGATGGCATAGTGGAAGTTTTCTCCTTCTTTATGGTGACCAAGTGTGGCAATAGGAGCCTTTGCACTAATGGAGTTTAAGATTTTTTTATCAGACAAGTCCCGACCCATTTAAATATAATTTCACTGAAGATATCTTCTATAAAGTCTAGTTTTTCTGCTTCCCTGTTTGCCAGTAATTGATGGCCAGGCCAACTCTCATTCATGGATCACAAATACATCTTTCAGCTGGTTGACAGAACATGCTTCTATCAAAAACATACATAGGATTCATTGCTTTGCTGTGAAGAATTATTAACTATTGCATTATTTAGATTCTTAGCACAAATAAGTTTCTGTCCCATGGTCTGGGTATTTTCATGTCATTTAATTTCACAATCAATCTAGTGTCTACCCCAGCCAACAATAAACGCTGTGACGAATAAATTTAATAAATCACTTAGTCACTATGCCTAGATCCCTCGAAAGGAAACTTATGCAAAGATGAGCTTTCCAGAGAGTTTATGAGACAACACAGGCCTTAATCATGTAGGAGATGCAGCCCAGATTGCAGAAGTTCATCGTGAAGAGCATTTTGCCAAATGCATGAACTTGTACCGATGGAGTTGCAGTACTTCAGCAATACCAGCTGCAACAGCAAGAAATGGGTTGCACCAAATTACTCAGTTTAGAAGTGATAACAGCTGTTGTTTTGGCATGTTACTTGAAAGGGAGAACATGGAGAAGTCTTGCTTCCTGGGTTATTTTGGTATCTGTGCCTGCTGTGTGGTGAGAGACTGAACTCTGCAGCGACAATGTGAGATTAGACACTGCACTTAAATGCCCTAAAAGCACATGAAAATGCAGTTGGTTATAGGCAGCCAAAGCAGAAGGAGGCTACTCTATATCCTGTGATATAAATCATGCCATGCCTGTTTATTAATATCAGTAAGATCCCTTGGTTTCTCTGTGAGCTTCCCTCCATTCATCACCTCTCAGTGGGGATGGATTTATGCATGCCTCTTACAGAACACCACACAGCTGTGAGCACACCACATCTCCTTGTAATCCACACTAAAAAGACCTCATGACGGGAGAACAATTACCCACAGGTACTCATTAGGTCCTACCAGAGGACCAAAGATGAACACTGTAAGGACCATACCACCCATCCTGTCAGACCTGCACTGCCTTTCACAGTGAGTTCACAGCTTCTCACAGCTCTAGAAGAATCAGTGTTTGTAACTTGTCTCTTCTGCTGTCAGGAATGGGTGAATAGGTCGTGCAAGTTCTTTTCCACAATCAGATTCCAATCAGATTGGTATCTTCTGAGGATAGTATAGATCTGAGATATTTTATCTACAAAATAACTAAATGAGGAAAGCCCAGCTAATGACCCCTGGGAGCAGCCTTCTAAGTCCGTTTGTGAGCAGCAAAACAAACCACTGTTGATGTGGGGAACTGCCAATGCATATGAGAGTTTCTCTGACTATTCATCTGCAAGTCTATGAGGAAGAATAAAAGGCAGTAACGAGTTGCAGAAATGTTCAAGATAACATCGTACTGTCTGCTACTGAAGCAACAGCAATAGAAAAACTGTTCCCAATTGCCATTGTAATAATTCACCAAGAATATGACTTTGATAAACACATAAACTTGCAGTGCTGCTTCATGGCCAGTGAACTTGGGATTTTCTGAATTAATTAGATGGCTTAAAAAAAGCATCATCTCAGGGAAAATTCTGCCTCTGGTTGCCCAAAATACAACATTTGGCTTGGTAGGAGAAGCAGTATAGTGTATCTGGATTGTAAACATTATTCATTGGGAATACTAAACGGAAATTGAAGCTGATATTCATTCCAAGGTTGTCCCATCTACAAGCATCAAACATATATTAATGGGAAAAACAGTACAGTAGTGGCAAATTGTATTATTTTTCTCTGGTCTGAATTAATACAGTCTTGTAGTCTCAGCAAATTTTAACTGCCAAATGGCTTTTTAGATAAGAAGAGTTAAATGCAAAGAGTAAGTAAGCATGCAATAAATATTTTTTTTCATAAACAGCTGTTGAATTTCTAATTCTGATGGTTTTTTTGATTCAAAAACACCCAAGTGTTCTTGGGTACCAGGTAAATATTTAAAAGAAGTACTACAGTGTTTATATGATGTGGATGATCTCTGATACTGTTGCTTAATTAAACAGTAAAGTTTACAGAGGCACAGCCCAAGGCACAAAGCTCTGTTTGATTTAGATCCTGGCTATCAGACAGCCATCAGGGTGTGGAAAAAGTGTTCTTAAACTAACAGCCACCTTTCATTATTTGACAGGCCTATCTGTGGTAAGGTATATCAGAGAGAGACCCTAGAGTCTAAAAACTCATTTTGTTTTTTAGTGAGCGGAACTAGAAAGAATTTACCTAAGGGTTTTCTGTTGGATTTGTGAATGAGTCCTGTTTACATTTTTATGTTGGGTATAGTTTCTGCAGAAAGTGTAAGCTGTGTGTTTTATAATGGAAATGTTTCATATAGTATTTTCTGTCACTGAAGTGTAATGTATCTGAAGTATTTTGATACTGCCAAAAGGGTATCCATGCTGGCCAAAACCTTGAGAATTTAAACTGAGCAACTCTAC